>APFE031198449.1:35743-76636 GCA_000404065.3 Pinus taeda
GCAGTGGAGGCAGGCAAGCAGCGTAGGAGATTTGAGCCAGTGATTGATTCAGATCTGAGCTAGTTTGTGTGTAACAGGTGGAGATAGTACTGAGTACTTGCGAGGAGTATTGTACTATGTATTGTTACATGTTCTCAATCAATAGAATATACAGATAGTTGGGGGTTTTCAACTGTATGCTTTCCCCGTGATATACTGTGTTGATATGTGTGATTGATGCTTCTATGTGTGCATGCAATTGTTTCTTAATACTGCAAAATTGATGATCAACGTAGAGGAGGTTATGTATTATGCATGATTCTGCAAATAGTTTATAATCAGGATAATCTCTGTGAATAAGTGTCATATTATTCAAAATTTCTACACTTTTTCTCACCGAGTTTTTCGTAAGAAAACGCACACTAAAAAATATCTTCATATTCACTCCC
Organism: Pinus taeda; assembly: GCA_000404065.3. Taxonomy (NCBI): domain Eukaryota; kingdom Viridiplantae; phylum Streptophyta; class Pinopsida; order Pinales; family Pinaceae; genus Pinus; species Pinus taeda. Next base: position 36,172 of record APFE031198449.1, read on the forward strand.
ATTGCTATCATACCCAAATTCTAGGGGTTATAAACACTCTAGATACTCGTGCTTTGTGGGTTTCTATTGAATATCACCTGAAGGATGAGAAAACCCATCTTCTTAATGTTTTTAAAATGAATGGTTATAGCAGATCCCAAGGTTTCAAAGCTTTCCAAAAGGCTAGAAAAGGTATAAAGATTAAGAAAGAACCTAGGGATTTGGCTTACAATGTTCAACTTCCATTTATGCAAGGAACTACTAACAAGATTGCTCATGTTCTTAAGAAGAATGATTTTTCTTCCACCTTTAGACCCTTAAGCAAGATTTGCAGCTCCCTAAGATTGGTTAAAGACCCTATGAATCCCAAAGACATGAAATGTTAGAGGAGAAACACCAGTAACACAAATATTAGTTGTGTAAATTTTGCATGCAAGTGTAATAGTAATTGTATTATTAAATGAAATCGGAATGGTTTATTACAATCCTTCGTGGCAGTGTGCCTATATAGGCATTTACTGGCCACGAAGGTGAACGGTCACACCTTTTGACCTTTTTCCCTTTCATAATTAATGGGCCATTAATTAATTAAATTATTTGATTTATTACTTTATTATTATTTTAATATTATTATTTAGTTAATATTATTTATGAATATTTTATACGTAACATTTCCACCCCTTTTATAGATGCTTTGTCCTCAAATAATAACAAGGTTTTCCTCTAGTTAAACATGTTTCTTATGCAGTGGCATCATTACATTGACTAGTCAAGTCATCGCAAGTGTTTGTAGCTTACATGAAGTTGGGAGCATTAACACCATATAATTTATAATGTCGTCCTTTCTAGTTAAACTCCATGACCTGTTCTTCAAGGTTCATAGTATAGTTTCCCAGTTGTATTAACAATCATGCACCTAGAACTACATCCATTTCTTTGAGTGGTAGGGAAAATATATCTGTTTGTAGCTCTAGCTCTTATATCTGGATTGAAACCTTATGGCATTTTCCAATCTCTTTGAACTTTTTTAGTAGAGAGACATAGTCAGGTTCTTGATTGAGCATATACAAAGATCAAGTTGTCTAGCAAGACCAATGTTTATAAAATTGAGTACTATCAGAATCTATAAGTATCTTAACATTTCATAATATTTAGCGTGTTAGGGAATAATATCCTTGTCATGTTTATTGGTAGATTAATAAGCCTAATGTTGTTTTATCTTGGAGACTGGTTTCTCTACTTCCGAAGGTGTGGTGGAACATATTTTGCAGCTGCTTGTTGTTCTTGATCTTTTGAAGAATTGTTATTTTCATCATGTTTTTTTTAGTCACATGAAGTTGCAGCTAACAAGGTTCTTTAGAATTTGAACCCTCATTGTTTGTGACAACAATTTCTTCATCACATTCTTATACTTCAACTTGCTTCCCATCTACTATTTTATTGTAGCGTAAGAATGTGTCTTCACATTTATGTCCTGGTGTCCAGTTTTCTCCACACTTGTGAAAATTATTTTTATTTTTTATCCTTTTCTATGACTCATTACTTGAAGTGTTTGATTCCTTCTCAACTTCATAAGTATACAACTTCTTGTTAAGGCCTTCGTGTCTTGCTGTCTATTTTTCTCCACAATATCTATATTTGTTTGTTTTTTTTTATCCTAAGTATTGTTGTTGGCCTTCATCTTCCTTGAATGATGATGTTCTGAAATTATGTGTTTGCTCAATAATTATTGTTGCATGTTTGGCTTCTTCAATAGTTTTGGGCTTGTATAGCTTGAATTTTGTTCGGATATACTTCTTAAGTCCACATCTATACTTTTTTAGCAATTCTTCTTCAGAAAATCCTCTTTGTCTTACAACTAATATTGATATGGATCTCTTCAACTACCAGAATTAACCAAGATCTTTTACTTTTGTGATGTTAGTATAATTGCATGTGAAAGAGTATGAAAAACCACATATGCATACTTTAAAGAAGAGAAAACATAATGGCAGTCATCTAATAGAGAACACAAAACACATTGATAGCGGAGTTCACCCAGTGTGGGTTACATCTCCAGGCACGTGTCAAGAGTGGGGACGCTGACTCATTAAATGCTACAAGATGATGATGAGTACATGGTACATTATTTGTCAGTGCAAGGATAAATTCCCTCAAATAGAGTGACATGTCTCTCCACGAGATATTCTCCTATAAGAACTCTCACTCATATGGGTCCTCCTTCATCATGATAAGATAATAAATTCTCACATGATGTGGCATACCAGTATCCTTCAACATAATGGTAACAAGGATCTCGACAACAAAATCACCATCTCAACAAATCAAAATAAAAACATGGCATTGCTACATCATATACCTCAACTTTCAGGGATGGCTTGAAAATGCAAAGCTCTGCTGACAAAATGGACTGCACCATTGAATTCGTGGCACGAAATCATGTCAAATGACTATAAACTTGGCCCCTTTCTGACACCATCAAAATCTGGACCCTCGGAATCTCGAAGATTCCCCCAAAGATTCCTTCCTAGTGATGGATGAAAAATCCATTTCTCAGATGAAAATTTTGAGCACACCACCATGCTCCTTATGAGATTTTGAGAAAAATTACTATAAAGTCAACATCATTCTGCATCTATCAAAAACCATCCTCCAAGGGAATATTTTAGATTCCTCAAGATTATGCAAATATTCCTTACTGTTGACTCCATGAAATTTTGTTGCTCAGATGATAAAATACACTACACCATCACATTCCCTGTGAAATTCTGGTTCGTTTGAGTATAAACTTGGCATGATTTGTCGCTGTGAATTTTTCCCTCCCGAGTATCTTTTAGATTCCTCACTGATTCTGCATAAGAATATTCTTTGGAATATTCCTTGGTAGAATATTCTTGCCTCGAAAAATGTGCCCCCGCCTAGGATGGGTTCTACCCGCCTCGTTCTATCCTCCTCGATAATGGTAAAGATGTGAGGTTTAAATATTTTAATGCGGGTGGATTAATCAACAATTGGGCCACTTGGGTCGTTGGTGGTGTGCCCAAGTTGGGCGCGCGAGGCCCGGGTTCAAAACCTGACCTGGGAGAAATTTTGGTTCGCAAAACGGTAGTTGTAACGGTTAGTTATTTGAAATGGTGCATTTAAGTTATAACCATTGGCACGTAATGTTTTGGGGTGTTTGTTTATGGGTATAAGGTCGCTCGAGTGGCAGGCCAGCCAGTTGTCAGGCAGGTTCAAACCCCATTGGCCTCGGTTTAATATGGAGAATTTCTGTTGGATGGTGGGTCCTCCAATGGCGTCCCACCCCAATATAACATAATATATGAAATGGCCAGTGGGGGTGGGTGAGTCCGACGGGTCTAGCCCGCCCTCTTTTTTTTTTTTTTAGAACAAATTAGTTTAAAAATTTTGATCGGATTTTTAAGGGTCGCTGGAAAAACTAACGAGGTGAAAAATTCACCTGTTCCAGCAGCCAGATTCTGTGTGTCAGTGTTTTTCCAAATTGTTTCCTCATTAGTGGCTGCCACTTAGCCTAGTTTCACCAGAACTTTGACCGTGAATATCTTGATCATATGAACTTGGATTTGGGTGTCGTTTGTGTCATTGGAATTAGGACGATGAGCACTATGATCTAGTTTTTATTTCATTTCAATCCAATAACTTTGATTTTTAATTATTCTAAGCCACTTATGAATTATGAGCATTTCTGGAGCCACCTGGATCATCCCATTCGTGGGTGTATTCACTTATAGACCATTTTTACTTGAGATGAATGAATTTTTCATAGATATCATCTTCTTCTTCGTCATGAAACCTTTCTAGCAGGGCAACCACAAAATTTTTCCAAAGGAATGAACGAGCTTCACATTCGTTGGACCATTATAAGAACCAATCATGTGCTTCAGCTTCCAAGTTGTTGGATATGGCCATGATCTTTTCTTGCTCACCTATTGGCGGGTTTGAATGAAAACTGGCCTTCATTTTATCAACCCACACAATAGCACATCTATGATCTTTACCATCGTACTTAGGTAATTCTCTTTCAATTTGATAGTAGTCTTTTTATGGAAATTTTGTCTAGTACTAACTTCTTGAGAAGTGTATTTGCGGCATTTGTGGAATTTCATGATTTAGAAAATCTTCGCCTTCTGGAATCTTGGGACTTTGTGTTGGTCTTGTGTAATTAAAGGATTAAAAGCTGGATTAAATCCTCTCATTAAATGGGTTTGTATGCCTAGCAACATTCTCTCAATATTGTTTACTTTTTTGATATCATTTGACATTCCTTCTTGAGTCACAAGTAGCCTATTTTGACCCTCTCCTAATCATCTGTCTGCGTCTTTTCGACATTATCCAGGCACTGTGGTACTTTATCGAGTTCCTCCTGAATTCTTTTGAAGTGACCTCATCATTATTACTTCCCATTTTGTTTTTTTTTCTCAGTGAAACCAATGTTTATATATATATATCTATATATATAATAGTTAAGCAATTAAATTTATTATATAATTATAAAAATTATATAATACAAATTATAATTATATAGTACAATTATAAGTCTTATAATTATGAATTATAGAATATATAATTACCACCATGATAATTAGAATCCTTATGTATTTATTGAAGGGTTGGGACAATGGTTATGACAGTGACATTGTGAAGGTTGGTCGTTTGAACATTGGTCAAGATGTAATGGACGACAGTGAACGATCGATATCGTGGAATTGGGTGGAAGAGTCAGCGAATGGTTGACGTGGTAGGGACAGGTTCGACGAAGCTACAGCCATCCGAGAATGTTCAGGTGTAATGGCGAGCAACGTTACAGTGTTGGTGCAGAAACAGGGAGTCAATGGGCAGACAAGATACTGGTGACAACGGAGGAGAACAAAAGATAGGGTTCAGTCGACGGAAGATTTCAGGCAGGAGGATGCGCCGAAAGCAATGAATGGACAGTGGCAAGGATGTCGGCAGACATAGAACACGACATGATGATATAAGTCGAAGAATCGTGGCATGTGCAGCGAATTCATCTAAAGAGTTGAACTCGTGCTCTGATACCACTGTTAGAGGAGAAATGTCGATAACGCAAATAGTATTCATGTAAGTTTTATATGTAAGTAATAGTAATTGTGTTATTGAATAAAATCTTAGTGGTTGATTACAATCTTTGGTGGCAGTGTGCCTATATAGGATATATAGGATTGACTAGTCACAAAGGTGAATGGTCACACATTTTGAAATTTCCCATTTAATAATTATTGGGCCATTAATTAATTAAATTATTTAATTTATTATTTATATTATTATTTTAATATTATAATTTAGTCAATATTATTTATGAATATTGTAATCATAATATGAAAGGTGTTTATTTAATACCATGTTCTCGTGGGACCACTTACATTGGAAAAACAAGTCGTTCCATTAATCTAAGGATTAAGGAACATGCAACTGAGATAAAACATTGTAGGACTCGCTCTTTAACTTTAGCGGAACATGTGGAGAAGACGAAGCACCACATTAATACTGAGGACTCCCAAGTCATTGCCAAGATTGATCACTTCCTTCACCATAAGTTTAGGGAGGTCATCAAGATTGGGAAAAGGTCCAAGACACTTAATAGAGATGATGGTTGGAAGATTAGTTGTTGTTGGATCCCCTCTCTTTTTTCCCAAGTTTTTTTTTCTGTGTAACCCCTTTTTTTTCTTCTTTTATTAATTCTTTTCTTTTTTAATATTATTAAAAATGTTAAATACTTTTATTGGTCTAATTCTCTTATTAATTTATTCCATTTATTATTCATTCATCTGTATCTCTATAGTATTATGATTCATGTATACAGTTTTATTTCCTATTTTATTTTGGTTTGATTTGATAACATTTTTCCAATAATTCTCATTTTATACATCATTCTTTAACTTTTGGTAAATTTATTTTATTGATTTCTAATTTCCATTTTTATTTCACTTGGATTCTTTAATAATTTTCCTATGTTTGAGACTTTTATTTTTGACTTTATTATTTCTAACATCACTTTTCGTTAAATATTAGATAAATAAACTAAATATATCTTCTTCTTCTTTTTTTTGACTTTTGGTTATTATTTTCCAATTTCCAATTTAATTTTAGAATTTTTATTCTGTTTTATCTAGATTCTTTAATATTTTTGAGGAATTTTCTTTTATTTTTATTTTTAGTTTTGACTTTATTTTTCATTCTATCGTTCGGAATAATAGATAAATGAATAAATAAATAAATAGATTGTTGGGATTAAGTCATTACATCTCTACTATTTATCAGTTCTCTAGTTTAGTTATCCATCTATATCTTAGTGATCAACCACAATTTTGGTTCGAAATGCGTTGGCATGAAAAAGTTTATGTGATTTCATTGAGAAGAATTTTTTATTAACTTAAATGTTATATTAATAAAAAAATAATTAAAAAACAATTTAATATGAATATAAGATGAATTAATTATTAATATAAACAAATTATATAATTAATATTATAATTTAAAATTTAATCAAATTTGTCATGGGGCCTTAAATAGATGGGATCGAGTGTTCTTAAGGACTCTTTATGTGAAGTCATAGGTAATTCTCCACCCCAACTGGGGTATATATTGGAAATGATGAAGATGTAGTCCTGCCAAACTTACAAAAAAAATATTTTTATTTAAAAAAAACAAAACTAAATAACATTATATTAGAGACTATATAATACAAAAATTAATTTAAAAAACAAAACTAAGATTAGCCACGACAGTCATAAGGTGAATGAAGAGTGATAAAGAGTAGAGGTAGGAGGCAGGGAAAATGCCCGAAAATTATGAGCTCGGGAAGAATTTTAAAAGGGATCAGATAATGGTGATAATGAGAGGAGTTAGGATGAAGGAGTCAAGCTCACATGGAGTGGGCCCTCCCTCCACTTCCCTCTACCATAATATATGGTCTTTCAATCTACCCATTGCATTAAAACCTCCCACTTAGATGATATCATCCTAACAATGGGTGACCAGAAGAAATAAAATGGATGTAAATAAAGCCTCCAAGTTAAAGCAAGTCAGATGAGGTAAGGATTAGCTAAAGCAAGTGAGATGATGTAAGGATGAGGTAAGCAGGTTATATATATATATATAATATATTATATATATAATTAGCTAAAGCAAGTGAGACTGATGTAAGTATATTAGCTAAAGCAAGTGAGATGATGTAAGGATGAGGTAAGCAGGTATATATTATTATATATATATATATTAGCTAAGCAAGTGAGATGATGTAAGGATGAAAGTAAGCGGTTATATTATATTTATATTTATATGTAATATATATATATATTATATATGTATGGCTATATACTGAATGGAGTGGTTTTTATATATTGTTTGGGTTAAAATAATTAAATAACAATTAATCAAAAAATTATTTAAATAATTTTATTTACATTTTAAAAATAAAATATATTTTGTACATTTTTAAGCTGAGGTAGTGAAAATTAACCAAACTTTGAATAAGCCTCATTTACAAATCGTAAGTCAAAACTTAGAAAAATTAGAGTCGTTGGGAAGCTGGAAAGAAACCACACACAATGAAGCAATCAAAGGGGAAAAATGAGAAAAATAAAAATCCTACAAAATAACAAAATAAAAGCATGAAAGAAGTGAAATGACCAAAATTTTCATAGAGGGTCCCCATTATTATTATGAAGATAAAAATGTAAATATGGGGGTTATTGTTGTTCCACAACAATTCCATGATTGCAATCCAAATTGGAGGTGATAATGTTGTATTTGGGATCCAATGGTTACAATCATTGAGAACAATGTCCCTTAATTTGCAAGTATCTTTTCATAATATTTTTCTCAGAAGGAAAGGAAATTGAGCTTAGAGTTATCCAAAGGTAACCTAGTAAAAATAAGCTCTAATTACATGACAAAATTGCTAGAAAAGGGACACCAAGGTGTTGTTGGACAATTGTTTTCATTAGATGTTGAAACATCTCTATCCTTTACACTAGTGGATCTTCAAAAGGTTGTCAACAATTATGCTAAGGTATCTGGAGAAATTCCTAAGGATCTTCCACCTATCCGAGAACATAACCATGCTATTTATTTGCAATTGTGAAGTGTACCACCTAACATTAGGCCTTACAGATATGCACATCCACAAAAGAGTGAGAATGAGCATATAGTTCAAGAAATATTAGAGGTGGACAACATTCAACCTAGCAAGAGTGATTTCACTTCACTAGTGGTGACGGTTATAAAAAAGGATGGTTCGTGGCATATGTGTCTAGACTACAAACAACTCAACAAATTGACAATCAAAGATAAGTTTCCTATTTAGGTCATTAATGAATTATTACATGAATTGCATGGAGAAATTTTCTTTACTAAGTTGGATCTTTGTTTTTTATATCATCAAATTAGAATGAGGAAAGAAGACATTCCAAAAATTTTCCTTTAGAACACATGAAGGTAATTATACACTTTTGGTTATTCCATTTGGACTTACAAATGCACCTTCAACATTTCAAAGCTTTATGAATTATATTTTCAAACCCTTCCTTAGAAAATTTGTGCTACTATTTTTTGATGACATACTAATTTACAAGAAATCTTGGGAAGAGCATGTACAACATGTTGACAAGATATTGACACTATTGGAACAGTAGCACGTATGTACAAAACCTACCAAGTGTGTCTTTAGGAAGAAGTGGAATATTCGGGTACAATAAAGTTATTATATGGTTATACACATGGTTATATACAGTTCCTAAATCTAATGGTTTTGTATATTAGTTTTTGGATTAATAATAGTTAAATAACAATTAATCAAAAAATTAATTAATTAATTTTATTTACATTTTTAAAATAAAAATACATTTTGTACATTTTTAAGCCTATCCAAGAACATGACCATGCTATGCATTTGCAACAGGGAAGTGTACCAACTAAAATTAGGCCTTATAGATATGCACATGCACAAAAGAGTGAGATGGAGCATATGGTTCAAGAAATGTTAGAGGCGGGAAACATTCAACCTAGCTAGAGTGCTTTCACTTCACCAGTGGTGATGGTTATAAAAAAGGATTGTTCGTGGCATATGTGTCTAGACTAAAAATAACTCAACAAAATGACAATCAAAGATAAGTTTCTTATTTCTTTCATTTATGAATTATTAGATGAATTGCATGGAGAAATTTTCTTTACTAAGTTGGATCTTTGTTTTTTGTATCATCAAATTAGAATGAGGAAAGAAGACATTCCAAAAATTTTACTTTAGAACACATGAAGGTCATTATGAGCTTTTGGTTATGCCATTTGGACTTACAAATGCACCTTCAAAATTTCAAAGATTGATGAATTATATTCTCAAAACCTTCCTTAGAAAATTTGTGCTAGTATTTTTTATGACATACTAATTTATAAGAAATATTGGGAAGAGCATGTACAACATGTTGGCAAGATCTTGACACTATTGGAAGAGAAACACCTATATGCAAAGCCTTCTAAGTGTGCATTTGGTGTTCAAGAAGTGAAATATTTGGGTACAATATAGCTATTATATGGTTATACACATGGTTATATACAGTTCTTGAATCTAGTGATTTTGTACATTATTTTGGATTAATAATAGTTAAATAACAATTAATCAAAAAATTGATTAAATAATTTTATTTACACTTTTAAAATAAAATACATTTTGTACATTTTTAAGCCCAGTTGGTGAAAATTAACCGAAATTTGAATAAGCGTCATTTACAAACCATAAGTCCAAAGTTAGCAAAATTGGAGCTGTTGGGAAGTTGGCAAGAAACCACACACAATGAAGAAATAAAATGGAAAAACTGAGAAAAATGAAAATCTTGCAAAAATAACAAAATAAAAGCATGAAAGAAGTGAAATGACCAAAATTTACATAGAGGGTCTCCATTATTATTATGATGATAGAAATGTAAAAATGGGGGCTATTATTTTTCCACAACAGTCCCATGATTGCAATCCAAATGGGTGGTGCTAATGTTGTATTAGGGATCTAATGGTTACAATCATTGGGAACAATGTCCCTTAATTTGCAAGATCTTTTCAAAAAAAAATATCAGAAGGAAAGGAAATTGAGCTTAGGAGTATCAAAGGGAAACCTAGTAAAAATAAGCTCCAATAGCATGACAAAATTTCTAGAAAAGGGACACCAAGGTGTAGTTGAACAATTGTGTTTATTAGATGTCCAAACATCTCTGTCCTCTATGCTATTGGATCTTCAGAAGGTTATCAATAGTTATGCTAAGGTATTTTGAGAAATTCCTAAGTATCATCCACATATCCGAGAACATGACCAAGATATTCATTTGGAACAGGGAAGTGTACCACCTAAGATTAGGCCTTACAGATATGCACATGTACAAAAGAGTAAGATTGAGTGTATGGTTCAAGAAATGTTAGAGGCGGACAACATTCAATCTAGCCAAATTGCTTTCACTTCACCAATGGTGATGGTTATAAAAAAGGATGGTTTGTGGCATGTGTTTAAAACTACAAACAACTCAACAAAATGACAATAAAAAATAAGTTTCCCATTTCTGGGTTGATGAATTATTAGATGAATTGCATGGAGAATTTTTCTTTAGTAAGTCATATCTTTGTTTTTTATATCATCAAATTGGAATGAGGAAAGAAAACATTCCAAAAGTTTCCCTTTAGAACATATGAAGATCATTATGAGCTTTTAATTATACCATTTGGACTTACAAATTCACCTTCAACATTTCAAAGCTTGATGAATTATATTTTCAAACCTTCCTTAGAAAATTTGTGCTAGTATTTGTTGATGGCACACTGATTTACAAGAAATCTTGGGAAGAGCATGTACAAAATGTTGACAAGACCTTGACACTATTGGAAGAGCAACACATATATGCAAATCCTTCCAAGTGTACCTTTGGGGTTCAAGCAGTGGAATATTTGGGTACAAAACAATTATTATATGGTTATATACAATCCTACAATCTAGTGGTTTTGTATATTAGTTTGGGTTAATAATAACTAAATAATTAAATAATTTTATTTACATTTTAAAATTAAAATACATTTTCTACATTTTTAAGCCTAGGTGGTGAAAATTAATCGAACTTTGAATAAGCGTCATTTAAAAATCGTAAGTCCAAACTTAGAAAAATTAGAGTTGTTGGGAAGTTGGCAAGAAACCATACAAAATGAATCAATCAAAGGGAAAACCCGAGAAACATGAAAATCCTGCAAAAATAACAAAATAAAAGCATGAAATAAGTGGAATGACCAAAATTTACATAGAGGGTTCCATTATTATTATGAAGTTAAAAATGTAAAAATGGTGATTGATGTTTTACCACAACAGTCCCATGATTGTAATCCAAATGGGCGGTGTTAATGTTTTATTAGGGATCCAATGGTTACAATCATTGGGAACAATGTCCCTTAACTTGTAAGATATTTTCATAAGATTTTTATCAAAAGGAAAGGAAATTGAGCTTAGAGTTATCCAAGGGAAACCTAGTAAAGAAAAGCTCTAATAGCATGAAAATTTGCTAGAAAAGGGACACCAAGGTGTAGTTGAACAATTGTGTTCATTAGATGTTCAAACATCACTATCCTCTATGCTATTGGATCTTCAAAAGGTTATCAATAGTTATGCTACCGTATTTGGATAAATGCCTAAGGATATTCCACCTATTCGAGAACATGACCATGTTATTCATTTGCAATAGGGAAGTGTACAAGCTAACATTAGGCCTTATAGTTATGCACATGTGAAAAAGAGTGGTATTAAGTGTATGGTTCAAGAAATTTTATAGGTAGGGAACATTCAACCTAGCCAGAGTGCTTTCACTTCACCAGTGGTGATGGTTATAAAAAATTATGGTTCGTGGCATATGTGTCTAGACTACAAACAACTCAACAAAATGGAAATCAAAGATTTTCCTATTTCTGTCATTGATGAATTATTAGATGAATTGCATGGATAAATTTTCTTTACTACATTGGATCTTTGTTTTTTATATCATCAAATTAGAATGAGCAAAGAAGACATTCCAAAATTTTTCATTTAAAACACGTGAAGGTCATTATGAGCTTTTGGTTATGCCATTTGGACTTATAAATGCACCTTCAACATTTCAAAGCTTTCTGAATTATATTTTCAAACCCTTTCTTTGAAAATGTGTGCTAGTATTTTTGGATGACATACTAATTTACAAGAAATCTCGGAAAGAGCATGTACAACATGCTGACAAGATCTTGACACTATTGGAAGAGCAACACCTATATACAAAGCCTTCCAAGTGTGCCTTTGGGGTTCAAGAAGTGGAATATTTGTGTCATATTGTATGACATGATGCTATCAAGGTGGATCCTAATAAAATAAAACCTATGAGGGAATGGCCAATCCCAAATACCTTGAAGAAACTTATAGGATTCTTAGCGTTGACAACGTATTACCGCAAATTTGCTAAGAATTTGTTGAAAATGCAACAAGACTATGGAGCTTAGTGAAAATAAGTCGCCTTCACTAAGTGGTCCCGCAGGCTATTTTTGGCGCAAAGTCTATTTTTAGACATATGGATCATGGTCTATCAGTTGCAGGATGCTATTTGTGGATGATTGGTCATGTTGGTAAAAATATATGGACTTCTATTTTTAGAAATATGGGCAGAGTCTATCTCTAGACTGCCAGGCTAAAAATAGAACAGTCGAATATTATTAGCTCTTAATAATATTTAGACTATAAACATTACCTTATCCTCTTGCAGCACTTTAGTTCGAGCTACGAATGTGGCACATGCAACTGCCAGAAGGAAATACACTTTTCTTATGGGTTAGTTGAGCTATTGCATGAAGGACTTCAGTTAGAACTCAAGTCATTGAGTTTGGTGGAGTTGAATGATGAGTTGATGGAGTTGTGTTCAGTTTGACTTAGTTGAACTAGTTGTATTTAGTCTAACTGATCAATATACTAAGTGATGAGTGGTGTGAATTAGTTATTAATTAATTCACTAATTATTAACTCATAAATCAACTAAAGAATACATCAGTTAACTCAGTGAATGGACAGTTCAGTGGAGACAAGTGTTAGAGGTGAGTGAAAGGACAAGACAGCTGTCAGTTGTGACTATAGTTGTGCATGAGATTTGCACAATCAATGGATTGAGTATTGCCAATGAGGATTGCGTGGTATAACCAAAGGGAATACGAATTTGGATCATACATTTGGTGTTATTCTCATGCAGGATTGCATAGTGGAGGCAGGCAAACAGCGGAGGATATTTGAACCTGTGATTGATTCAAATCTGAGTTAGTTTGTGTGTAATAGGTGGAGATAGTATTGAGTACTTGTGAGGAGTATTGTACTATGTATTGTTACATGTTCTCAATCAATATAATATACATATAGTTGAGGGATTTTCAGCTGTATGCTTTCCCCGGGTACATACTGTGTTGATATGTGTGATTGATGCTTCAATGTGCGCATGTGAATGTTTCTTAATTCCGCAAAATTGATGATCAACGTAGAGGAGGTTATGTATTATGCATGATTTTTCAAATAGTGTATACTCAGTATAATCTCTGTGAATAAGTGTTATATAATTAAAAATTTCTACATGGTATCAGAGCTGGTTGATTTGTAGAAAAAGTTCTACAGGATATCAAAACGAGGATTGATCATCAAATCTATTATTCAGAAAGTGTTTATATTTTATTTCTTCAGGAAGAGTCTGTAATCGGGCCAGGTAGCCTCTGGATTCATCCTTCTTTTGGAAGGTGAGATATTTGGTGAATGCCCATACAGTCAATCTCTGTACGAGAAATACTTTGTTCTCACGAATTTTAGATCAGAAGCGGTTGAGTTTTGAGCTGGTGGAATGGCGCTCAAGGATAAACTTAGAAACATTAAGTGAGAATGGAGATAGTATGCCCAAGTATCTCATGGAGTTCACCCAATGCCGGGATGAGCTGGTAAGTGTGGGGGTGACTTTCGATGATGAGTACTTGGTGAGCTTGGCTCTCCTTCATCTTCCGAAGAGTTGGCGTTCCAATCAGGACTCTATCAATTGCCGGGGGAAATTTCCAGGATGGGAGAGACTTTGGTCGGATCTTGTGCAAGAGGTGATCAAGCAGAATACCAAGGATGGATCTTCATTAAAGGAATCTGATGAAGAAAATGGCGCTTTGGCTGCCAAAGCAAAGAAGGAGAACGTTTCTCTTTCTGAATCTAGTTCTTCCAATGATGAGAAGAAGGTTGACAAATCGAAAGTGTAATGCTTTCGTTGTCATGAGGTGGGCCATTATGCCTCAATTTCCCACGGAGGAAATCCAAGAAGGGATCCGGGGAAGGATCTAAAGGTGAGGCACTTGCTTCACAGTTTGAGTTTGATTTCACACTCTTCGCATGCATGGTTTCATCCATGGAGGGAAGTGGTTGGTTTCTTGATAGTGGAGCTTCTTTCCACATGACCGGCGATAAGAGTTTTTTCAGTACTTTGGAGGAGAAAGATCTCCAGATACTCATAGCGATGGGTAATGATGAGAAGTATAGTGTCTCAAGTGTAGGCACGGTTATTTTTCAGAGGGAGCATGGATCTCGCTTTACCTTGACTGATGTCAAGTGTACCAGGACTGAAGAGAAACTTGGTGTCGATCACGATGCTGGAAGACAGAGGCTATGATGTAGTCTTCAGTAAGGGAAAGGTTTTCCTTAGACACATCATCACTAGACAGGTGAAGCAAATTGGTTCACGGGTCAAGAACCTATATTCTCTTGAGGTTCAAGATGCATGCAAAGCCTTGAGCAGCAAGGCAACTGATGGCAACTTGGTGGTTGAGAGGGACGGTATATTACCTCTCAACATGCAGAGCCAGAAGAAGTCTCAGACAATTGTGGAGGATCCACGATTGGTGCAACAGCTTCAGGAGGTTGTGGAGAAACCAAAACTGGGGAAGCTGAGTGGAGATCGAGTAGAGACATCTACTCATGCAGAGACCTCCAGTAGGGGGAAACTTCGAGCCAAGTGGGGTGAGGGATCACATGCAGCCATACCTCTAGGTAGGAGGTGAGGCGATATAGAATGATCGTCCCAAGGAGGAGGGGCAGGATCCATAAGGTACCTAACCTCTTGGATGAGACCTTGCTACAGGAGCCCCAATGTGGAGTAGCAGGAACTGACTGATTGGGTAGAGACAGATGCGGATGGAGCGGCAGAGAGAGCAACAGTGCAGGGAATCCCAGGACAACGCATAGCTAGCAGGCTATAGCAATGCGAGAGGCACAAGTGTTTTGCACAGTGCTAGGTGGCACAGAGTGGTGTGCAATGGTGCGAGATGCATGGATATGTTGTAGTAGTGCAGATGTCAGAGAGGGAGCACTTGTTAGCAGCAAGTAGAGCTTCAACATCAGAGTATGTTCCTAGCCCAACAGAGGGGTCAGTTGGGACTGTTTTTGTTCCAAGTGTTGTTGGAGCAAGTGGACCAGGTAGATGTGTTGCATGCAGAACATTCCAGAGTTCCAGGATAGGGTTTGCTGATAATCCATATCTTGTTGAGAGGGAGTGTTGAAAATGCAACAAGATGATGGAGCTTAGTGAAAATAAGTCGCCTTCACTAAGTGGTCCCGCAGGCTATTTTTGGCGCAAAGTCTATTTTTAGACTATGTCTATTTTTAGACATATGGATCATGGTCTATGAATTGCAGGATGCTATTTGTGGATGATTGGTCATGTTGGTAAAAATAGATGGACTTCTATTTTTAGACATATGGGTGGAGTCTGCTTTTAGACTGCCATGCTAAAAATAGAACAGTCGAATAGTATTAGCTCTTAATAATATTTAGACTATAAACATTATCTTATCCTCTTGCAGCACTTTAGTTCGACCTACGGATGTGGCACATGCAACTGCCAGAAGGAAATACACTTTTCGTATGGGTTAGTTGAGCTATTGCATGAAGGAGTTCAGTTAGAACTCAAGTCATTGAGTTTGGTGGAGTTGAATGATGAGTTGATGGAGTTGTGTTCAGTTTGACTTAGTTGAACTAGTTTTATTTAGTCTAACTAACAAATACACTAGTGATGAGTGGTGTGAATTAATTATTAATTAATTCACTAATTACTAACTCATAAATCAACTAAATAATACATCAGTTAGCTCAGTGCATGGACAGTTCAGTGGAGACAAGTGTTAGAGGTGAGTGAAAGGGCAAGACAACTGTCAGTTGTGACTATAGTTGTGCATGAGATTTGCACAATCAATGGATTGAGTATTGCCAATGAGGATTGCGTGGTATAACCAAAGGGAATACGAATTTGGATCACACATTTGGTGCTATTCTCATGCAAGATTGGCAGGCAAGCAGTGGAGGAGATTTGAACCGATGATTGATTCAGATCTGAGCTAGTTTGTGTGTAACAAGTGGAGATAGTACTGACTACTTGCGAGGAGTATTGTACTATGTATTGTTACATGTTCTCAATCAATATAATATACAGATAGTTGAGGGGTTTTCAGTTGTATTCTTTCCCTGGGTACATACTGTGTTGATATGTGTGATTGATGCTTCAATGTGTGCATGTGAATGTTTCTTAATTCCGCAAAATTGATGATCAACGTAGAGGAGATTATGTATTATGCATGCTTCCGCAAATAGTGTATAATCAATATAATCTTTGTGAATAAGTGTTATATTATTCAAAATTTCTACAGAATTATGGTCAAATAACAACTCCTATATCAAACTTATTGAAGAAAGCAATTTTTTGAACTAAAGAAGCAACTAAATCATTTGAATAACTTGAAGAGGCTATGTGTAAAATTTTCATCTTGGAAACCCCTAACTTCAAAAAAATATTTATTGTCGAGTGTGATGCCTCATGCCATTGCATCAGTGAATTTTTTATGTAGGAAGGAAAACCCATTTCCTTTGCAAGTAGAGAAATTAAAGGAAAGAACTTAATCAAACCCATCTATGAAAAAGAAAGTTGGTCATACTACATGCAATTTAGAAATGGTGTCCATACCTAATAAAAAGACATTTCAAGGTAAAAATACATCATATAGCCTGAAGTACATCTTGGAGCAAAATCTATCTTTAGAAGAGCAACAAAATTGGGTCACAAAGATGTTGGGTGATGACTTTGAAATTATCTACAAAAATGGAAAACAAAATATTGTGGCAAATGTTGTCTTAGGGAAAATGAAGACACATATGGTTTACTATGTTCTATTTCCATTCCATAATTTGATTGGGTGGAAGAAGCAAGGATAGAATGACATAAATATGAGAAGATATGTAAGATCATTTAACAGCTATAGGGGGACCCTGATGCAGTTTAAAATTTTTCATGGGAAAATTATTTGTTATGGTATAAAGATAACTTATACTTATATAAGAATTCTCAACTCAAACAGAAGGTCGTATTGGAATTACAAATTTCTCCTATAGGAGGACATTCAAGGTTCTTGAAGAAATACCATAGGACCAACAAAACGTTTTTGGAGAATGTCTTAAAGTAGATGTGCAAAAATTTGTGGTGGAATGTGGGTGTGCCAAAAAAATAAAGGAAATACTATCAAGACATCGGGGCTCTTTCAACCATTAGCCATAACAAGCCAACATTGGTAATACGTTTCGATGAATTTTATTACACGTTTACCCAAATTGAAGGAAAGAGTGTCATTATGGTAGTGGTAGATCGAAGAACAAAGTATGCCCACTTTTTCTCTCTTTATCATACTCGTAAAGCAAGTACTGTGGTAGAATCATTTGTGGAAATATTCCAAAAGCTACATGGAATACCAAATATTATTGCAAGTGATAGAGATCCAATTTTCAATGAAAAATTTTAGATTGGATTATTTTCTTGTTTGGGTACTCAATTGGCTCACAACTCATCTTACCATCCTCTATCTGATGTGAAAATTGAGATTGTGAATAAATCCTTAAAAAGATATCTACATTATTTTGCATAAACAGACAAAATGGGTTGAATGGTTTCCCTTGGGAGAATGGTGGTACAACACATCCCTCCATACTTCATTAAAAATCTCACAATTTATGGCACTCTATGGATATCATCCTCCATCCATCACATCACCCTTGGAAGGGACTATAAAGGCTCAAGCAGTAGAGAACCACACCCAAAACCAATAAAATATTTTCAAACCATTGAAGGTCAACTAAGTTATGGCACAAAATAACATGAAACAATAAGAAAATCAACATCACAATGAGATGGAATTTGAAGTGAGAGATTGTGTATTTGTGAGACTAAAAGCATATAAAAAGATGTCCCTCAAGAAACAGAAGAAGGACAACAAATTAGTTATTATGGCCCCTATAAGGTGTTGTAGAGGATTGGAAGTATGGCCTACAAATTGGAGTTGCCTCCATCTTCATGTATACATATAATATTCCATGTTTCTTGCTTAAAGAAGGTCATCGGTGATACGATTCTAGTACAAACTCTTATAACAAAGTTTAATGAAGAATGGAAAATAATACTAGAACAAAATATAATTTTGGAAATAACAACTAAGCAACTGAGAAATCAAGAAATTATTGAGTACCTCATCAAATGGAATAACCTACTGGTGGAACAAGAGACATGGGAATATGAGTGTTTCATGCAATAACACCAAGATATATTCAAGTGTTGAGGAAAACACTTCTTTGATAGGGAGGGGCATGTTATGCCCTATGTAAGCCCCATATTAACCCAAAAACCCCTTATTAAGCCCTAGATATTGAGTGATTACATTTATATTGTTACATTTTTATGTAGGCTATAACCTCTCATGGTCCCATGTTATTATAATTATATCCTCTGTCTCCCATATATATATTAAGGATATCTAGGCTTAGGATCATGAAGTATTGTCTTGTTCATTTTATTTATTGCATAAGTAGGTTTCCTCCTCGAAGTGGATTGTAATTATTGGTTTATTAACATTATTAATGCATGTGAATCATAAAATTGGAGTGGTAAGAGAGGCTCTGAGGGATTTTTATCTTTGGCAACTTTTTGTTATTCTTCGTTTTATCACTTAGTTGTGAATGGTGAATGTTTTGACTTGAGAATTGAAGGAATTGTATGGGAAATTCAGATATAGGTTGGTAATTAGCCCATTTTTCGATTATAGCTTTGTATTTGATTCATGTCGCTGAGTAGAGTGAGGGAATTTTGAGCTCAATCCTACACATGGAACACTTCATGGTTTGTATAAAATTTGGGTGGAAAATCTTTCAGTTTATTTGTCAAGTCAAACACTAGCATTGGGTATGAATCCCCCAATGTGCACTCTTTTTTTTCACTGGAATATTGTTACAATTGGCTTTGTGATTTGCTTCAAGAGACTCCAATATATTTATGATATCCTAAATTAATAGTGTTCTACTCTTTTCCAACTTGGTTTACAAAAGAGAAATATGATTATGCAAGGAAGGGTGTACGTATTTGGTTTGAGAGTAAATTGGTGGTCAGTTCAACAAAGGTGTTAAGCCCTACATAAGCCTCGTGTTAACCAAAAATCCCCTTATTAAGCCCTAGATATTGAGTGATTAAAAATATAATGTTATATTTGTATGTAGGCTAGAATCCCTAATGGTCTCATTTTATTATAATTGTATCCTTTTTTCCCCATATATATACTAAGGAGACCTACTCTTAGGATCATGAAATATTGTCTTATTCATTATATTTATTATATAATGAGGATTTTTCCTCAAATTGGACTACAAATATTGTTTTCTTATCACTTTTAAGGCATAAGGATCATAACATTTGTTATCACAGCTCTTGATCCTAGGGATTTTATGCTTTAGGCTAGTCATCATGGAATTTTCGCTATAAAGTCTTTTATTCAATGTTTCAAATGATGAAACCTAGAGAATATTAGGAATACATATTGAGAAATATTTGGCTCAAGTTTTTTATATTATTTCACTACTTTTTCAGAGATATGCTCCAAGGAATTTAGGGTTTCTTGATGAACCTAAATTGTGTCTCAAACATGTCAGTTCGACATTTTTGCTATAATTTTTTTTATTGAAGCCTTATATTGTGAAACTTTGACTATGTTGAGTAGGAATCATGGTGAACATTTGGTATAATTTTTATATCTTGGTTCAAATATCTTTGAAGATGTGTTCCAAGGAATTTGATGGTCCCTATATACTCCAAAATTTAATTTCAAATAAGCTATTTTGGATTTTTTTCCCATAACCTTTTTTTCTTTAAAATTTAATAAAGTGAAATTTGGACCATATTAAGGAGAAATATTGGGGAATTTTTAAATTTCATTTTCATAATTTGGTTTGGTATACTTTGGGAGTTATTACCTATGGAAGTTAGGGTTTTTGAATAGTCATGAAATAATATTTAAACAAGTCAGTGTGGTATTTTGGTTATATCTTTTGGTATGGAAATTTTCAAAGTGTGAAATATTTAGGAATTTTAGGAGACATATATAAGTACCACAAGTGTAGGTTCCAAAATTATATTTTAATAACTGAACACGTGGAACTGTATACAAGTTTTCTTGTGGGAAGAGGCAAAAAAATCAGCAAGTTTTGGGAAAGTTACTATAACTTTCAATTCACACATTAGATTTAGTTTATTCCTATGGAATTGTAGAAACTACATATCAAGTATCCCAGAAAAAATTTTCAGATCCATAAGGCCTAGAATATATGAGATATAACAATAAAGTTTCAACCATTATGATATTCTCCAAATTAAGGTATGTAACTTACTATTGACCAAACTATTCATTAGAAGATCCCCTCTCTATTTTGGTTGTAATAAAGAGGAGGGTTATTATTATTTTACAATATGCCTCCAAAGAAAACTACTACACCAATTAAATATATTGAAGGCTCATTCTTGAATCATGGAGAAGGTGAAGACTTAGAATTTATTTTATCTCAATTAGAGAAGAATGTTAATGAAATGGATGGTAGTATGTTGAAAAAGGTGGATTTCTTAGGTTCTAAAGAAAAAATTAAAAGAGAAATGGAAAGGAAGTTGAATCAAATTAACGAAGGATTAAAAGAGAATATAGAAGGAATAGAAATGAAGATGAATGAAAATAAGGAAGGAATAGAAATGAAGATGAATAAAATAAGGAAGAAATACAAAAATATGTGATTTCAATGGAAAATGTTTTCTTGTTGAAGCTTTCTAAAAGGGATGTGGAGCAAGGAAATCGTGAACATAAGGAGAACCATATTGTTTAGAATCAATATCATATAGGAAGAGAAGCATGTTTTTGAGAATCAATCTCATATAGGGAGTGTGCTAACACAATTAGAGAGCACAAATTCTAAATCCCAGAACCATAATCATCAATTTTCAATCCAAGATCCACATCATCATGGCTTTAAGTCAGCACCAAGCAACTATTACATTCTAAAGATTGATATGAGCAAATTTGATGGGAACGATTTTATAACATGGATATTTTAGATGGAACAAGACCTTGATCTACACCAAGTAGCATCCTTACAAAAGATAAATATTACATCCATGTTTTTAGAATAAGACCAAAATGTTTGGTATCATTGGAATTGTGAAAGAAAAAAGGATTATGTTATATCTTGGTCCATTTTTATAAAGGAATTGATAACACATTATCACGATATTAGGAGTAACACATTATTTAGTTAATTTGTAAAATTTCAACAAAAATTTCCTGTTATAGAGCACATTCAATGACTCCAAAAGTTGAGTCTCAAAGTACAAAATATTTCAAAGGATAACTTGTTTGAATTATTTATGGGTACTTTAAATGAAAGCATCCAACATAATGTGCATCTCTTTGAACCTAAATATCTAGAGCATACTTTCATTCTAGAAAGGAAAGTTGAAAGTAAAAATATAACCACAAGAAAATTGGTCACTAATAACTATAAATAAAATTAGGCTTCCTTTCCTAAACTGACAAAGTTGAGTCCTCAGTAAATTGATAAAAGAAGAGCAAAGGGAAAGTATTTCAATTATGACAACATGTATAGTAAAGGGCATAGATACAGCGAGAATAATTCATTCTGCATTGAATATGAATATGAAGAAGATCAAGAAGTAGAAACTTCACAAGATCTAGAGCTAGAAGAAACTACTCCAAGAATCTCTTATCATGCATTTGTTGGCATCAGTACTCCACAAACCATCAAGATAGAAGGATATATCAAAAGGAAAAGGGTAATAGTATTGATTGATTTAGGTAGTACCCATAACTTCATCAATTACAAATTAGCAAAACTTATTAATTTCTTTGTATATCCAACAGCAAAATTTCAAGTGATGATTGTAGATGGACGTACCATACATTGTTTAGAGAAGTACAATAAGATAAAGCTAAACTTGGGGGAGTATTTATTGGTTAGTACCATGACTGCAATCCAAATGGGTGGTATTGATGTTGTATTATGGGTCCAATGGTTTTAATCATTGGAAATAATGGCCCTTAATTACCAAGATATTTTCATAATGTTTTTCTTAGAGGGAAAGGAAATTGATCTTAGAGGTATTCAAAGGAAACCTAGTAAAGTGATAAGCTCTAATAGCATGAAAAATTACTAAAAAAGGGACACCAAGGTGTAGTTGCACAATTTTGTTCACTAGATGTTCAAACATATATATCCTTATGTCAATGAATATTCAAACATTTATCAACAATCATGCTAAGGTATTTGGAGAAATGACTAAGGTTCTTCCACCTATCTAAGAACATGACCATGATTTTTATTTTCAATTGAGAAGTGTACCACCTAACATTAGGCCTTACAGATATCCACATGCACAAAAGAGTGAGATTGAGTGTATGGTGCAAGAAATGTTAGAGTGCATTCTATTTTATCAGTGGTGATGATTATCAAAAATGATGGTCCGTGGAATATAATTTGCATGGAGAAATTTTCTTTACTAAGTTGGATATTCATTCCAAATATCATCAAATCGTAACAAGGCAAGAAGACATTCCCAAAACAACCTTTAGAACACATGAAGGTTATTATGAGTTTTTGGTTATGCCATTTGGACTTATAAATGCACCTTCAACATTTCAATTCTTGATGAATTATATTTTCAAACCCTTCTTTAGAAAAAATGTGCTAGCATTTTTTGATGACATACTAATTTACAACAAATCTTGGGAAGAGCATGCAAAATATCTTGACAAGGTCTTGACACTATTGGAAGAGCAACAA
Source organism: Pinus taeda (assembly GCA_000404065.3). Lineage (NCBI taxonomy): Eukaryota > Viridiplantae > Streptophyta > Pinopsida > Pinales > Pinaceae > Pinus > Pinus taeda. Next base: position 59,387 of record APFE031198449.1, read on the forward strand.
TTATATGTAAATCCTTCCTAGTGTTCTTTTAGGGTTCAAGAAGTGGAATATTTAGGTCATATTATATCGCACGTTGGTGTCAAGGTGGATCCTAACAAAATCAAAGCTATGAGGGAATGGCCAATCCAAAATACTATGAATAAACTTAGAGGATTCTTATGATTGATATGATACTACCACAAATTTGTGAATAATTATCATCAAATAGTAGCAACTCTAACAAAATTATTGAAGAAAGAGACACTTTCTTGGAAAAAATAAGAAACTAAAGCATTTGAAGAACTTAAAGAGGCTATGTACAATTATTGTCTTGGTGATGCCTAACTTCAAAAAAATATTTATTTTGGAGTGTGATGCCTCAAACCATGTCATCAATGCAGTTTTGATGCAGGAAGGAAGACCCCTTGCCTTTGAAAGTAGTGAAATTAAAGTAATGAACTTACTGAGACCCATCTATGAAAAAGAAATGTTGGTCATACTACATGCAATTAAGAAATGGCATCCATACTTAATAGGAAGACACTTCAAGGGAAAAAAATATCATGACAGTCTAAAGTACTTATTGGAGCAAAGACTATCTTCAGAAGAGCAACAAAAATGTTGGGTTATGACTGCGAAATTATCTACAAAAAGGGAAAATAGAATATTGTGGCTGATGTACTCTCAAGGAAAGAGGAAGATGAAAATAGTTTACTATGTTGTATTTCCATTCCATAATATGACTAGGTGGAAGAAGCAAGGATAGAATTGTACCAAGATGAGCAGATATGCAAGATCATTGAATAGCTACAGGAGGACCCTAATGCAATAGAAATATCTACATGGGAAAATGATTTGTTATGGTATCAATATGACTTATACTTATGTAAGAATTCTCAACTCAAATAGAAGATCCTATTGGGATTACACATTTCTCCTATAGGGGGACAGTTAGGGTTCTTGAAGACACGCCATAGTATCAAGAAAGGTATTTTGTGGGAATGTCTTAAAGTAGATGTGCAAAAAAACTTGGTAGAATGTGGGGTGTCCCAACAAAATAAATGAGAGACTATCAAGACCCCATGTCTCCTTAAACCATTATCCATACCAAGGCAGTGTTGGGAAGAAATTTCAATGGATTGTATTATAGGTTTACCCAAATCTAAAGGAAATAGTATCATTAAAGTAATGGTAGATCAAATGAAAAAGTATGCCCAGTTTTTCTATCTTTCTCATTCTCTTAAGGCAAGTACTGTGACAAAAGAATTCATGGAAACAATCCAAAATCTACTTGGAATACCAACGATTATTATAAGTGATAGAGATCCAATTTTCATTGGAAATTTTTAGAGTGAATTATTTTCTTGTTTGGGTACTCAATTAGCTCATAGCTCATTGTTATAGCTCCAAATCTCACTCTTGATGTTTGTGATGCTGCACTCATGGCCTAGGGAAACCCTTCCTTCCAGACCTAGTCCAAAAATTTTAAAAATAGTGTTTTACTCCCTATACGCGACATTGCCCTGAGCTAAACGTGTGTGTACGTGGGCCTGTGTATACCCAACCCGCGTATATGTCTTAAAACACTTAAAAAAATTAAATCTCCTTAATTTCGCGCGGAGATCATGATTTTTACATGTTGATTACCTATTAGTGTCCGTGGCCCAATGAATTCCCAACTAAAAAACTACTTTGGGAGACGTATAAAAGGCTTCAATGGGAAGGCCTAAGGGAGGAGAGAATAGAGAGAAAGATCACTCTGCTGAGATTATCCCTGACCAGGTCTGAAGATCCTTGTGCTTCCAGCACTTCCCCCATTTACAGGAAACCCTTGTTTCCTTGTGTGATGATGTCTTTCTACTACTTGAGATATCATGGAGTAAGTCATGGAAGGAGTTTGTTGAAGGCTTGAGACTGGACAAATCCAGAGGACAGTTCCGCTTGGAGCCTGCGAAAGGACGACTCAGGTGAAATCATTCCTTTATGTACTTTAGTTATCTATAATAAAAGAAACACTTGTCTTGTTCCTAATATAAATCTTCTTCATGTTTATGATATCAATGTTATGATTCACATATGAATGGCTGCTTTAATTGTATAACTAACTACCTTTCAATATGTTATGAAGATGATTTCTTTATGATGCTTGGTCTATATATTGTTGTGCTTTCTTGAATTGATTGTTTTGCAGGTTGAAGGAACAAAAGGAACTCCAAGAGGGTTTGGACCCTAGCTAGATTTTCCCAAACGAAGGAGCCCCAGGTGCACCTCACTTCATTCAATTTATTTATATTAGCATCATGGCTGTGTGGAATATGTGTTTCTCTTTGTAGATAACCTCCGATCTGCTAGGGTATCAACCCAAGACCCTAGGGGAACTTATCCCTTAACACTCATCTTACCATCCTTAATTTGATAGGAAAACTGAGATTGTGAATAAATGTTTAGAATAATATCTATGTCATTTTTCATTTGATAAACAAACAAATAGGTCAATGGCTTCCCTTGGTAAAATTGTGGTACAACATGTCCTTCCATACTTCATAAAAAAATTCATCATTTAGGGCACTTTGTGGATATCATCCTCCATCCATCACATCACCCTTGAAAGGGACTATAAAGGCTCAAGCAGTAGAGGACCACACACAAAACCAACAAGAGGTTCTCAAACTATTGAAGGACAACTTGGTTATGACACAAAATAGGATGAAACAACAAACATATTGACGTTGCAGTGAAAGTGAATTTGAAGTGGGGTTTTTTCGCTTCCAGAGACAACCTCAGATTGCTTACAAGAATAAACAACTTGGGTTGGTTCATTCATCTAAAGGCGTAATCCATGCATTTCTCGTACTTCTTCACATATATGATTCACATAAATATATGATAAACTAGTGGAGGCGGAGTGGTTCAAGGACCTATAGTTTAATAAGCTTTGGCAGAGAAATGAGAGCGGATAAGGAGATATAGTAACTCATCACATAGCTCTTGAAGCGTCAGGAATTCTATATTTATCGTGTAGAGCTTAAAGCCTCCAGAATTCTACACTTTTGAGCTAAAGGTAGACATAATGGATGAAAGAAGATTGGAGCGATGATTCATGGAGAGAAATTTTAAAGATATAATATCAAATATCCATATAGGCGCATACATTAAAGAATCAATACAAATGAATCTGTAAGAATATATGAAGCCTTTCTAGCAGCTACAATTACATGAATTCAAAGAGGAAACATGAACATAATGGAATTTAACAGAAGGATAACATATTTTAGTACTGGAAGGAGGAATCACCACCATTTTCTTAATATTATGAAAGGCGCATATCATAAAATCATACAATATTGAAAATAACATGTAGTTCTTTCTTTAGAATTATGAACATTTGTGAAGTGTTGCTTCCCCCTATTTATCTAGAGAGGGGAGCATTGAACAGTGATTACAACAAAATACCTTAGTCAAGCCTTAGCTATCAGATTGACTAGTTGTCTCAGCCTGGGATGGCTCTGTGGCCCAAAAATGACTACAAAAATTAATTGCTTCAATAAATGGCGACACGTCACAAGAAAACAAAACAAGTCAATTGATCAGCCCTATGATCACCTTTGCTTTAGTTTGTTCCTTGCCCATGGTCTAGTCACCTATGTCACTTAGCCAATTCCCATTTCTTCTACCTATACTACTCGAATCGTTCATTATTCAAAACTGGGAGAAGTCAACTATCAGTTTAATTGCACAGTACATAAGAAGAGGTCTCCTATGAGGTACTTCATCTTCCCTCTACATGGAGCACCATTCTAGATCATCAAGTCCTCCTGACCTTCCATGTCCTCATTTACTCTATATTCGTCGACCCTGGTTCTGTGTCATGAGGAGGCCTTTCTTGGTCAACCCATGCTCATTTTGAATGATGCATCTCCTTTCTTAAATGCCTCAGCTGTCGACCCACCATGCCTTTAAAGCTTTGTGTTACTTCATTGCAAAGCTATCACATCAGGGTTTTCCATTAAAGGTCCTTACGGGACAAGATTGCCTCCCCTTGACAATTGCAATCGCCGATATGTAGGATGGGCCCACCCAGATGTTGTGTTGTACAACAACCCCCCATTTCATAAAATTTTTCTTTCTAACTATAATTTGAAATGGGTCCCTTTTAAACATAGATGTGTGAATAAATTGGTATCAACTCATCATTACAAAATCCGTCATCAAAATGTCCAATGCAAATGTTATATTATAAACCTTTTGAACAAATATGAAATCAATCTTATGAATAAATATAAAATTCTTTATTATTACGATAAAGCGATCGCAAGGTCGCATACCGCAACAACAAAGAAAACATAATATAAAGACCCATTGACTTACCCTGATCCGAAAAGTGAATAACTATCGGTTATCAGGAAAGGCAAGCAACAAATATAACAAAAGGCTCTCCCCTATTTCTCCAATGCGATATCGCTATCGACAATCGAGGGATATAACACAGCGCAAGTTTAGACACCTTTAAATCTCTCGATGCGATAAGGTGTATCGCTATCGGGGATTGGTGATTTTTGCAATAACATAAGTATTACGAGCCGAGCTCATCCCCGATTGCGACCCGATAGATCAAGGCGCGAGTTTCAAAATAGATTTAAAAGGCTTGCATGCATTATTTTGGATTATTATTAAAATCCTTCCCGTTCCGAATAGCGATTTACTTGTGATTATCCGCCAAAAAACTCAAGCCACGCTTGAATGAATCATTCGGCATATAAATGATATGATGAGTATTTAAAATGATTGACAGGTTAAGCAGTCAATTAATGAAACAGTTATGTCGAGATCTTCCCTCAAATTGTATCTGCAGCAGTATTATTTTAATCTTTAATTACTCGCTAATTGATATAATTCTTTTATATTGGCTCACACCACCTATTCTCTGTATCACATTCATTTTATTCCTTGCACAGATCTCCACTGAAACAACAAGTTCGAACCAAATGGGAAAGAAATCCAAGAGATCTGCGGCAGCAGCGGCTCCCGCAGTAATAGTGAAATCCACCACTGATCCAGGACCAAGCAAAAAGGAATTGATTTCAGACACTACATGTCTTGGCCTTGGAAACACAAGTTGGCAAAACATATATAGTTTAATTGAAGCAGAGGATCCTGAGACAGTATTAGTACAAGCTACTGCAGATTCAACTAGAAAATCATAGGCTTCCCTGAAAGATTTAGCTGACTCATATCTACACCAAGTAGCAGCTCGTGAAAAAATTATTCCATACACTGATGTAGTGCGATGGGCAGTAGAGGAGATCCTGGTTTTAAACAGAACATTTTGCACAGTTGACGGAAGGGTCTTCGACTCATTTCAACCTAATGAATTAAGGAAAATGTATCACTTGCCCGAACCTCAAAAGAAATACAATAAAGCCTTTCTTGAGAAGTTCGCAAGTGAGAATGAGACTGAATCGGACCCAATTCGGGAGTGGAGACAGAAACCCGCAAGGCACAAACATGAATCTTTAGGTAAGTACTCTGTAGATTCATTATGTTCTCCTTACTATTATGTCGGGGCAATGATGTGTAGAATTTGGGGATTACATGATTCTACAAAATTCACTATTGAAATGGTTCCTTTAATGGAAGCGGAAGTTAACATGAAGTAATGGATTGGGGAAATATATTGTCAGATAAATTAGCCACTGCAATTCTTGAGTTTAGAGCAAAAACTCGCGTGACCGATAGTTCTATTCCTCTGTTTTATTTTAGTGCTTATATTTTAGATACTCTTTGTTTCAATTCTGAATTTCCTGTACTAGGGTGGAGATGGACTTCACAAGACCCCATGCCAATTCACATTTATCACCAAAAGCTATGGAAGGCGCACTATAAGGACCACTTGTACCAAATCTGTAATGGTTTTATGTTGCCTATTTACTATGCCATTTTTTATAAGCCTGCCCCAAAGATTTCTTCGAAAGCAGAGTTTGAACCACTGTAGGAAATTGGTTTGGGGAAGATAAGTTCACATACATAAGGGTTTTTGGTAGCCTTGCAAGACCTCATGTCCTTCCTCTGTATATTCCTGACAAGTTGTTAGCCCGAGAATTGGCCTACCAAATTACAACCGCAGGAATATCCAAGACTCTTAGGACTTCTAAAATGCAAGCTTGGCCTACTTTTCCTTTGAGATGTGGTGTTTATACTTTGCACGACTACAAGCATGCGGAGAAGGAGGCAGAGAAAATAAATATGCTTAATCTTGCAACCATTCCTAATAGGCAATTTGATCCAAGGAAAGTTTCCTATATCGTGCTTGAACAAGCCAAACTTACAAGGTTTGATCATGAGAAAGATGATTTTGATGACTTGTTTTCTTCGGCAAAGTCATTATTTCAGGTACAAACGCTGGCCAAAATGAGATATAACAATGAAAGTCTAGTAGAATTCAATAAGCTCAGAGAAAAGAGGTTGCAAAATCTACCTCTCGACTTATTAGCTACCACCCAGACAACACAATCAAGCGAGCCTAAACAACAAATTATTGACAAACCTCCTGCTGTAGGAAAAATTCTCAAAAAAGGAAAAGAACAAGAACAGGAGAAAGAGTAGGAGAAAGAACAGGATAAGGGCAGTGAAAATATCAATGTGGATACTCGGATTGATCCTAAACTACTCCAAGAATGGCAGCAATTTGACTCCATTATAAGTAATCTAGAAGGTCCAAAAGGTGCCAATACACCCAAAGTAACAGATGGACAAGATACATCATCAACAACGGTTCCGAATGAAGGAACCAACGTCCTACCCCCTAACATGGATTTAGAAATGATTCAAAAAGATCCCTCCAATCAAATTATTTTGCAGGTGGAGGACATACCTCCATTAGATGTCTTTTACAGCCCCAAACACAGGGCTATAGTGAAAAGACAGAGGAAAAGGAGAAGACTTGATCAATCTTCCCTGTTTCCAGCACAAACAGAGACAGCTAATGTAGTATGGAAAGAAGCGTTTAACCCTTTTGATGACTTAACAAAGCTTTCTTAGTATGTCGGAGCTTATTCGGCAACCACTATGGACAAGGCATCGGAAGTAAGTAATCTACTTAAAGAAAAGGACCAAGCAATTGTTTTGTTGCAATCACAGATGTCTGAAGCACAACAGAAAATTGAACAGCTGGAATAGCAACAATCAACACAGTAGCAATTAAACAATCAATTGAATAAGAAATTGCTTGAAGAGAAACAGAGAATAGACTCAAGCGCAATACAAAAGAAAAATTAATTATCCAAAGCATTAGCCAGGTTAAAGACAATGAATGAACTAATGATGAAAACGAAAGATGAGAAAATCGCTCAGCTGTCACTTCAAGTAGAGAAGTTGAAGAGTCTTTCGCAACTTGCAGATTTCCGATCCGAAGCACTACAGATTAACAAAGCATTGGTTACACAGTTAAGACTGTTATGTCATAACATTTCTCTGGTTGAGCCCCTTTGTGATATAACGGCATCAATAGTTGAGAAATTAGTCGATGCTAGGCAGGATTTGGAACAGGCCGATGAGACTCTGACAAACTTTCTTTCTTGGCAAGACACCAATGAAGGGCAAGTAGCAAATCTACCCAAAATTCTAGAATCACACAGGGAGATCCTTTTCTTAGAATGGCAGTCACAGTTGATGAAAGCAAAGAGAGAGGTTTCCAGATGTAGATTATCTACAAGTAATTTAATTGAGATAATCAATAGCACTCTTTATCTGTCTAACATGATTTCACAATGCACCCCAGGTAAATTATTGTCAGCCAAGACATTGGAGCAAGCATGCAATCAAGAGTTGGAGAAGAATGGAAGATTAATCGCTGGCATCCAAAGTTTAACTTGGGATACCTATTGGTTTTTCTTAGTAAAACAATACAGTCAAAGGGCCGCCCTCAAATGTTTAACCGATGCGATCAGTTGTATCATTCCTGAAATCCATGATGCCACATACTCAGCTCAACTCCATTCTCATCCCAGTCGTCCTCCAGAATTGGAACCGATGCTTGCAATCTGCCAACTGAAATCAAAAGGAGAATAGCCGAAACAATGAATCATGCTGTCGACTACCAACAAACCTGTTGTGGAGAAGATACTCAAGATTTAGCTGTACCAATTAATAGCATTTTATTTTTGTAGTTAGTTAGTTTAATTAGTATTTATAGACCCTTTCATGCATTTAGAAAGGGTCCTCAATTTTTGTATAAAACTCAAATCTGGAAGTTGCACTATTGTGCTTCTGGTATATTTTTTTTTTTATAAAGACTGGGCTAGTATTCCAAATTCTAACGAAGAAAGGTTTGACGGGATGTGCACTATTTCCTTGATGTGAAAGTGTTTCTAAGTTGGAAAAATGAATTTGAATGCGATTGATATCGGGAGTGATTCAAAGCACATATGGTACTATTATCTATGATCTTGTTTCATTCTTTCATGTGAATCGTCATTTCATTACTCTTACTATCATTGGATATATGTATGTGTTTCCAATAGCAATCCTTATATTTTTCACTATTGAATGTTTAAGGAATGTTATTCTTTTAGTCATATATGTATCAGTGATATATAAAGGATAAGTTTAATAATGTTTTAATGATTACTTTGTTCAAATACTTGAACAAAGTAATTATCATATGAATGAATGTCTTTGTGTACCAATAGAGTCATCTATATGCTTGTTTGTGGATAAAGATTATCAAACGTTACACTAAAAACAGAAATTTCCCGTGATAGGATAGTTATTCATATTTTTACTTTTTAGATTAAATCATTCATCCATTACCATTTTATTAGAAAACCACTCATTTATCCATCCCATTTTTATTCATCATTGGGAAACTGGTCCCATTATTTCCAGTCAGAGCCACCACACCAAACGGAAAAGGAGCTGCATTAAGGTCCAGGCCGGGTGGTTTTCCCCGATGTTGTTACAGTATTTTTCGAGGCATCAACATTTTTGGCGCTAGAAGGAGGGCATGAAATATGAATGGCGAGCAAACCAAAACCTATAGACCATTCTGAGAGTAAATCTCCCTCCACCTCACCTCGGACCTCCCGTTTTCATTCTGGAACACCAGTATTCAAACGAGAAGAAGAGGAGTCAACTACCATTTCTCAATCCCATCATACTCCAGATTGATTAAGTCCTGAGTCTCCTAAAGTTCAGTCTCTCATCCAGAAACTTCAAGGCTTTTCGATATCACCACAGAAATCTGAAGTATCTCAAGGCAGTGAGACTTTGCAATTCAATCTACCTCACCCTCTCACCAGACTTCAAGCGGAAAGCTCGGTATTGAACCTACTGAGTTGCCTTTACCGAAAAGGAAAAAGGCTAAAAAGAACACTGAAGGATCGGACAGTGAGACCTTCTCAGTATCATCCTCCATTTCATCTTCCCCAATGTGAAGTCAACCATCCACTCCTCCATTACACGTTGTTGTTCAGCAGGGATCAGTAACTTCAACCTCCCAACCTATCCAATCTTCAATACCAACTCCTCCCCAAACACCTGGAATAACATCAAGAATATCATTTGTTATTAGTTCTACGATGGCTAATAATCCACGGAATAGTCCTGGTGTAGTCACTATGCCTGCACCATTACATCCATTGCCAGATTCTCTTGAAAAATGGTTGCCGAAATTTAATCCAGATGCCGGAACACTAGCCGAAGAACATATTAACAATTTCATGTTATCAGTTAATTTAAAAGGAGTGACACCGGAATATGTTGTCGTTAGGCTTTTCCCTTATACTTTACAAGGATCAGCTGGGTCTTGGTATTTTTCCCTACCCTCTAGATCCATTACCAACTAGAACATTTTTCAAGAACAATTTCTCACTAAGTATGGTGATGATAGATCTTTAGCAACATTAATCAATGATCTTTCGAATCTTAGGATAGAATCTAGAGAAACTATCAAGGAATTCAACTCTCGATTCAATAAGCTCTTGAATAAGATTCCAAACGACTCTAAACCAAGTGAGCAAATCAAAAGCGAATGGTATATAATAGCCCTACCTTCAAATATAGCCATTTTTGTAGATAGAGTTGCAAAACCAACTTTCGCTGAAAACATGAAAGAGGCGCTTGCTGTAGAGAAACGCATTATTGCTTTAGAAAAGAAAGTTGCTCTTAAAGATAGAAAATCCAAAAAAAAATCTTTTAAAGACGATTCAAAGAAGAAAACCCCTAAAGACCCATATGATATGGAGGGTCTGCAAAAGGTCCTCAAGACTATGTCAAATGGAATGGTTGAAATCAAAAGACAAGTAGCTGAAACTTCAACAAAGAGCCCATTTAGAAATTTTAAGAAACCTGAGTCAAAACCACCAAATGCTATATCTAATGCAGAATCAGATCCTGAAAAGGAAGAAGAAGATGAAACAGTCTTGCCATCTGAGGAACCCAAAGAAGAGGAGATTGTCGAATGCCATGGGATGTGGGACTTCATTTTACCTAACTCCGATACAAAAAATGAACAAGAAGCTTTCCCTGTAACTACCAAGAGTAAAGGTACTCCTGAACCTATTCAGTCAATTTCAAAGAAAAGGAGTGTAGGTACCACTACTATAAAAGAAAAGGTTCCCACAAAGAAATCTGCAACGATAACATCCCAAAATCAACCATCATCCTCAAACATACCTTCAACATCTAAGACGTTGGTAGTATCGGACTCAATGGATTACAATATTATTGATGATATGAAGAAGCCAAAGGCAAACATTACTATGTTTGAACTTAGCAAACTCAAACATCAGCAAAAATTACTTCTTAAGGAACTAAATGCAGTACCTTCTTCACCTCTTCCTAATGTTGTGTTCTCCAAAGCTGCAAATGATTCAGGTCAACCACCTCCTAGTAGAGTTGAAGCTATTGATGCAGTTTTAATCGGAGACAGATCAAATTCTCATACTCCCCCTTTTCTCTTGACCTATGAGATCTATAATAGAAATCTACACAACTATTTGATTGACTCAGGGGCATCCTCTAACATAATGCCAGCTTCAGTTTGTTCCAAACTGTACATTGAACCCCAAAAGTCTGCAATTCATATTCTACAGTTGGATAGAACCAAGGTCCAGGTTTTAGGGGAAATCAACTCCGTAACTATCAGGTTATCAGCTGATCCATGAGTCGTTCAGAGGATTGATATTTTAATCACTTATATACCTGAATTTTATGGTTTAATTTTGAGTAGAGATTGGTCTGAGAAACTCCATGGTTATATTTCTACCGATTGGTCCCATATGTGGCTACCTTATAAAGGAAAGCCAAATCAAATCAAAATCGATCAGGAGAAACATATGACCCATACTGTCACTGAATTTGAACAAGAAAATCGACCTATAGCATTCAATAACAATATTTTGGGGAATTACTCTTCCGAATCATTCTTTGGCAATTTCACTGCCCAACCCTCTCCTTTCTCCATTAATAATTTCACATCCCAAATTGAAAATTTTTCACAAACCGATAGATCAAGATGTGTCAATATTGTTGAGGAAACTGTAAATAAAATTGTTGATAATTCTTTATTTTGGTCACTATACTTTGATGGGTCTAAATCTAGTGAAGGTGCAGGAGCAGGATGTATTTTAGTTAGCCTTGAAGGAGAAAAAACTATGTTATCATGTAGATTGGAATTTTGAATGCACAAATAATACGGCTGAATATGAGGCCTTAGTTCAAGGACTCTATAAAGCTATTGGTCTTAAAGTTCAATATTTGAAAGTGTTTGGTGATTCAGAAATTGTTATAAAACAAGTTAGAAATACAATTCACTGTCTTTCTAGTCATCTCAAACACTATCAGTCTTTGGTGCAAGAACTCATATCTCAATTTTTAGCATTCAATATTTCTCCTATCCCTAGATCCCAGAATAAAGCAGCAGAGTTCCTAGCTAATGTTGCTTCTAAACTCCTACCTTCCGAAGATTACATCACAGACAGATTTTCAGTAGAGTTAATTTTTAGACCATCAATTCCCGACAACTTCACCAATTGGCGAGTGTTCAATCATGACGAAGACATTTTAAATTTCTTGACTTCCGACAAGTCCTATGATGATCAAATCATTTATGAAAGTGATCATGACCTTCAAATGAAGGAAAAGCAAGAAGAAAACTCAATACCAAAACCAATGGTTAAGCTAGAAGATCTTTATGATATTAAAGACAGGTTTAAACAGGTGACCAATTCAAAGCTCCAAAGTTCCACTTTAAGATTTGAATTGATAAACCTAGGTACTGAGGAAAACCCTCAAAACATCAATTTGGGATTAGGACTTTCTTTGGAAGAAAGAACGGAATTCATTAGGTTATTACGAAAAAATAAATATATCTTCGCTTGGAAATATGATTATTTGAAAACATACGATGCATCGATCATTCAGCATACTATTCCAATGCTTTCTAAACAAAAACCAGTCCAAAAGAAGTTAAGGAAAATTCATCCTAACCTAGAGAGTCAGATAAAAACCGAACTAAACAAACTCTTGAAGGCTAAGATCATTTTTCCTGTCAGACATTCAAACTAGGTGTCCAATATGGTGTCTGTTAGAAAGAAAAATGGCAACATCAGGATTTGCATAGATTTCAGAAATCTTAATAAAGCAAGCCAAAAGGATAACTTCCATTTACCTACCTTGGAGCAGATACTCCATTCAGTAGCTGGTTCTGAGTTGATGTCCTTTTTAGATGGTTTTTCAGGATATAACCAGATTTTGGTCCATCCTGATGACAGGCTTAAAACTACCTTCAAAACTCAATGGGGAACTTATGCTTACCAAAAAATGCCTTTTGGACTTATCAATGCAGGAGCTACATTCCAAAGAGCAATGGATATAGCATTCAAAGGATTGATCAATAAAACAATAGTTGTCTATTTAGATGATATTACTGTATTTTCCAAGAAAAGGTCTAATCATTTACATGATTTAAAACAAATCTTTGAATGCTGCAAAAGGTATGGTATCTCGCTCAATCCAAAAAAGTCCTTTTTTGCTCTTAATCAAGGAAATCTCTTGGGCTTCATTGTTTCAAAAGATGGTATTTATATTGATCCAGATAGAATTAAAGAGATTTCTGATATTCCATTCCCTCATAATAAAAAATCCATGCAATCATTTTTGGGTCAAATTAACTTTGTTAAACAATTTGTTCCAGATTTTTCCCAGATTATTTTACCATTGCAAACAATGATTAAGAAAAATTCAGTGTTTAGATGGGGATCTGCAGAAAAAGATGCATTTGATTCTATCAAACAATCAATAATTAATGCCCCTGCTTTAAGCACTCCCAATTTTTCAAGTCATTTCATATTGTATACTCTCGCATCCACCTCATCTTATGCAGTAGTGTTGACTCAGATTAATGATCAAAACTTGGAGGCACCAATTTCATTTTACAGTTCAAATCTTCAAGGTGCTGAAATTAATTATTCGGAAGTTGAAAAGCAAGCCTTTGTTGTGTACAAAGCCGTCAAACACTACAGACCCTTCCTCTTAAAAGCTCACACAAAAGTTATAGTTCCTTTTTCAGCAGTAAGACAATTACTAATTCAAAGGGAATTAAGAGAAAAAAGGGCAAATTGGGTCACAGCATTACAAGAATATGACTTAGAAATCAAGCCAGCAAAGATTTTCGGAGGCCAAGGTTTTTGCAGGTTATTAACAGGAGCATCCAACATTCAAGAATCAGAAGGTACAGAACGCACTAAAGAAATCAATCAGATAAGTATCACAGATCCTGAATCACAATATGCAAATCTAATTTTCTATTTAAAAAATGGATACTCACCTTCTAATCTTTCCTATAAAAACAAACGTGCCATTAGATTAAAAGCAAAAAACTTCATAATTGTAGATGATGTACTTTTTAGGCGAAATTATAATTCAATTCTATTAAGATGCCTAGAAAAACCTGAAGCGCAAAAAATTTTGCAGGAGCTACATGACAGACCAGCAGGAGGACATTTTGGAGATGATACAATAGCCCACAAAATCATTCATGTTGGATATTATTGGCCCACCCTATTTAGAGACACCCACGAATACGTAAGGAAATGCCAAAGTTGTCAAATGTCCAGTGGAAGACAAAGAAAACCAGCTTTCCCTTTGCAACCAGTCAACATTGAACAACCTTTCGAGCAATGGGGATTGGGTATCATTGGGGAAATCACTCCACAATCATCAAAACAACATAAGTATATCCTTACTACTACTGATTAATTTACTAAGTGGGTTGAAGCAATTCCTCTTAAGACTACAAACTCTGAGGCAATTATAGAGTTCATAGATCAATTCATTATTACCAGGTTTGGTGTCCCAAATGCTCTTGTTTTTTATAATGCATCTTATTTCTCTAGAAATTCTATGTTTGAGTTCGCTATCAAAAGAGGGTTTAAATTGAAATATTCTGTGAATTACTATCCCCAAGGTAATGGTTTAGCAGAATCCACCAATAAAAATCTTATCAAAATCATAAGCGAACTATCGAGCAGAATCATAAAAACTGGCATAAATCTTTGATATTCGCACTATGGGCTGACAGAATAACATAGAAGGCTTCCATAGGTACTTCTCCATGTAATCTCGTATATGGGAAGGAAGCTGTCATACCAACCAATTTAGTACTTCCATCTCTAGCTTTAGTGCAGTTTATTGAAGAAAGTCCATCATCTTCTATTCAACTAAGACATGATCAAATTTTAAAATTACAAGAAGAAAGGGAAAAAGCTAGAATTATACATCCAAAACATCAGCAAATTATCAAGTCATCTTTTGATTCAACTTCATCCAGTTCAAAACAATTACAAGTTGATGATCTAGTTCTGAAATGGGACAAAGCCCATGAGGATAAAAGAAAACACACTAAGTTCCAGAACATGTGGCTTGGACCATTTCAAATCAATGAGAAGATAGGCCCTTCTACTTTCATATTGCAAGATCTATCAGGTAAGAGAGATTCTCTTCCTGTTAATGGCCTTATCTTGAAAAAATTCTTCAATTGAGGAGGTAACCCCTTCTCCCTTTGTAAATATTCAATTTTCAGCAAAATTTATGTTCATAGTTTTTAGGATTATTCGAAAATAAAGTTGTAAGATATCTTCCATTGACCTTTGCTATACTGAAAAAGTTTCTCAAAAGAAATAGTTTTGATATTTACTTTCAAAAATGGAAACCTTGAACAAAAGGAAAATTTCTAGGAAATTAGGTATATTTAGATTGTGAAACCCCATTTTATTTTTGTGAAATATTCTCAAGATTTAGAAATATTGTAAATCATTTTAATGTTTTCAAAATGGCCAAAAAACGGTTATCAATATAAGAACAGAAACTGATTCAATCTTAGCATCTTCAACTCTTACCCTGTCATCCATGCTCTCTTAAGGAGAAAATTGTTCATCCCATTCATCAAAATTTATGATTAATCATAGTGTAATTCTAAAATATATTTGATATAGAAGATAAGGGGTCTTATTACAAGCCTGCTTAACATGATCATTGGGGAATAGTTCAACTGACATTACCAATACTGCATACCAAAACAGGGTAATGGCTTATAATTATAAGACAAGGGGCCTCATCACGAGCCAGCCTGTTCAGTTAAATTACAACCAGTGAATGGCATTGTCAAATAGCTGGCCACCAAACCAGGACAATGGCTTTTTTGCAAAATAAGAAAAAGGAAAAGTGATACAAAATATGAAAGTCATATTTCTGGATTCATTCTTTTAATTATACTCTGAAATGGATGGGATAATGGACAATTAAATGGTTAAAATGTATCCCTGTCGAGACTATAGACGTTTGCTGGCAGCAGAGGCTCTACCTATGACAAAGGAGTCATTATAAAGCTAGGTTGGAAAAGTTATTTGTTTTATCATTATCAACCAATTAAGGCTAGTTTAAAACTTAGAATGTATTTAATTTTAACAAGAGAAGAAAATAGCAGAAATAGCTATTATTATATTCCGAATTTATATATACCTAGTTATATTAGAATTCTCCTCTTAGATAATATTTTTATATAAAGAAAGTTTAAGTATTTAAACATTTTTTAAAGATAACTATTTCTCTCAGTGAATCGCCAATTGTTGTGATGTACAACAACCCCCCATTTGATAAAAATTTTCTTTCTAACTATAATTTGAAATAGGTCCCTTTTAAACATAGATGTGTGAATAAATTGGTATCAACTCATCATTACAAAATCTGTCATCAAAAGGTCCAACGGAAATGCTATATTATAAACCTTTTGAACAAATATGAAATCGGTCTTATGAATAAATATAAAATTATTTATTATTGCGATAAAGCGATCGCAAGATCTCATATCGCAACAACAAAGAAAACATAATATAAAGAACCATTGACTTACCCCGATCCAAAAAGTGAATAACTATCGGTTATCGGGAAAGGCGAGCAGCAAACATAACAAAAGGCCCTCCCCTATTTCTCTGATGCAATATTGTTATCTGCAATCGGGAGATATAACGCAGCGCAAGTTTAAGACACCTTTAAATCTCCCGATGTGATAAGGTGTATCGCTATCGAGGATCGGCGATTTTTGCAATAACATAAGTATTACGACCTGAGCTCATCCCCGATTGCGACCCAATAAATCAAGGCGCGAGTTTCAAAATAGATTTAAAAGGCTTGTATGCATTATTTTGGATTATTATTAAAAGCCTTCCCATTCCCGATAGCGATTTACTTGTGATTATCCGCCAAAAAACTCAAGCCACGCTTGAATGAATCATTCGGCATATAAACGACATGATGAGTATTTAAAATGATTGACAGGTTAAGCGGCCAATTAATGAAGCAGTTATGCCGAGATCTTCCCTGAGATTGTATCTACGGCAGTATTATTTTAATCTTTCATTACTCACTAATTGATATAATTCTTTCATATTGGCTCACACCACCTATTCTCTGTATCACGTTCATTTTATTCCTTGCGCGGAGCTACGCCGAAACAAAAAGTTCAAACCAAATGGGAAATAAATCCAAGAGATCCGTGGCAGCAGCAGCTCCCGCAGTAACAGTGCAATCCACCACTGATCTAGGACCAAGCAAAAAGTGATTGATTTCAGACACTACATGTCTTGGCCTTGGAAACACAAGTTGGCAAAGCATATATAATTTAATTGAAGCAAAGGAGCCTGAGACAGTATCAGTACAAGCTGCCGCAAATTCAACTAGAAAATCAAAGGCTTCCCTGAAAGATTTAGCTGAATC
>APFE031198449.1:82300-127152 GCA_000404065.3 Pinus taeda
AAATGTTTGCTATTTCATGCATGAATCTTCTAGAATAGGTAAATGAGTGTCATGGTAACATGAAAATACATTAATTACATCCAAGAGGGTGAAAAATCCCATCTCAAGTCAAAACTGGTCAAAACTGGGCGAATTCCTGCGCTGTAGATGAATTTCCTGTGAAACTGCCCAACATGTCGCGCGCAGTTGCCTGACATGTCACACGCCTTTGGAGCTCTGTTTGGGGCACTTGCAGGTGGTCAAATTGGGCAAGCGTAGGCTTGTTGGAAAGGTCTATGAGTCTACTTTCCAACCCAACTGGAATGTTTGGATTTGGAGTTCATTTGCCCTGTCAAAAATCAATTCTCCCAAGACAGCTTTCTGCAGTTCAAAAAGGTGGCAGAAAGTCAAATTTTTCATGTTTTTTTACTTTTTGGAGGCCCAAAACATGACAAAATCTCAAGTGCATCCATGTGCATATGTAACTTTGCATGAAAAATCTGGAAATGCTGAGTTTTTGTCAAATGGAGGTGCCGGGACGACATGTCTCACCGAGGGTGAGACGCGTTAATGAGCAAAAACCTGTAAATTGCCAAAAATACCAAAAATGACCCAAAATGCTCAAAATTTTTTGAAATTTGTGTTGTGGCTGAGCTATTTAGTGCCATGCCCCTTCAAGGAAACCTCGGCCAAAATACGGATGGGATCGGGCCTTTTTCTCCGTTTTAGTGCCTTTGCCAACCGCCTTCGAAGCACTTTCATCTTTGCTTTGCACATGTGCATTCTTGCCCAGTAATGGTTTTTCATGTTCCTCAGCAATCTTTTCTCTTGGTTGGCCTTAGCCAACAACCTCTCCAAATGTGCATTTGCCTGAATGAGGATGGACTCTCGGTCAGCGGGCAATGGGTCACCGGGTCTTCTTCGGTTCAAGATTCGGTCACTACGAATCCTCCATAGCTCATCAAGTGCTTTCTCCTCCTCCAATTGTTTGTTGCGCTGCTCCAGGTAAGTGATGGTCCATTGGGCATCCTCAAATATCCTCTGTAAGGCATCATTTTCATCTCTGAGATGCTGAATGATCTCCTTTGCCTCTCGGCTAGGAGAACTGGCCTCATTACAAATTTACATACAGCTATATAGAGTGTTTTTCCTTGCACAATTTGATCATTACAAACACATTCATGATGTTTCCCAACTAACCCAGCAGCTATTCACAAGTTTGAAGGGCCTACCTCAAGCAATTTGATGAAATAAAGGAGGCTTGAGCAATTTTGAAATGAGCTGGGGGAAGCTAGCTTGACATTTCGCGTAGCATGCCCAACAAGTCGCGCCCCTCTCAATGTGTCGCATCCGTTGCAAAATTCCACTATGTGAGACCCTCTGACATGTCACGCACCTCCCAACAAGTCGCGCACCTAGCTTGACATGTCGCTCTTTTTCAGGAGGCTTTTGGAGGCCTTCCCGGTGTCAGAATCGGGCACATGATAGCTTGTTGGAAATTTATTTGAGTCTACTTTCCAACCCAATGGGAATTGTTCAATTTGGAGTTGATTTGACCCGTCAAAAATCAAATCTCCCAAGACTGGCCAAAAAGTGCCAAATGAGGCTGCCTCAAGGAAGAGTGTTGTTGCAGTCAATTTTTGAATGCCTTCCTCAACCCCAAATTCAGCTCATAATAGATCATTGGAAAGATATTTATGTCTATTTATCATTTTACCCATCACAAAAATCAGTTGGCCAACCAAGCTACGAGAAAACGTGATTTTCCCAAGGTCACTTCAGAGGTGTCTTTGATTCTCCTGAGGCAACGGTATTATTGATATTTCTCTCAAACCATGACACCTGTGAACAAAGTGAAGGAGGTTTTTCTTCCTTGTCATTTTTTGGACAAAAACCTCTCTCAGTTTTGAAAAAAACATCTTTTATTGCTCAGAAACATCATTTTAGTGAAACTTATCCCGATGTGTGGAACAAGGGTTTTGGTCGAAATGAAGCGAAATGAAGGGAATAAGGGGCTTCTAAATTCTTGAGGAAATTTTTGGTAGTAGGGAGGGATGTTAGGAAGCTGGGGAAAGTGGAATCTCAAAGATTGATTTAGGGGAAGGGGTCCAAAAAGGCAAAACACAGGCCCAACCTAGAAAATTGCCAGGTTGTAGCAAGAAACTAGGGTTTGTGCAAAAATGAGGATTTTGGGGGATTTGAGAGTTGGGAAGTACTTGATAAGGTACATTAAGGAGAGGGGAAGGTGTATGAACATCAGGAAACAAGTTTTGCCATTGATTTGACCATCCAAGAGAAATTGCCTTCAAAACCCTAGGAGAGGGAAATGAACCTTGCCTAGGCACAACTAAAGCATGGATAAGCTGTAAAATGACCCTATGGAACTTGACATGATGATGAAAACCTCTGAATGATGATAGGCTCAGCTGAATAGTGACATAGGTTGGCATTTGGGCAACTTTGAAAAGAGTGAGAGCAAACCCTAGACCTAATGCCTAGTGACCAAATTTGCTTGAAAACTCTTTGAAATGACAAAATTTGACCTTGACACTTCAAAATCACTTTGTAAGAGCATATTTGATCACTGGAGGAAGGCTGGAAAGACTAAAACTAACAGGCACCTCAGGAATAATAGATAATGGACGATATTCTTATATCAGGGTGATCCCTCATATTTAACATAGATATTTTGCTATGATATTGTTTTAATTTCGTTTTGCTGAACCTTTGTTCTACCTTCCTTTGTTATCAAGTTTATCCTTAAAGCTTGGCAATTAGATTCTGATAAAACCTTGGCCAACCCCTAGCCTTTTATGAGCATAGTAGGCTTGATTTCCAACTCATATTCATGTATCTTTGTTATCCACCTATCCATTTTTCCTTCATTGTCTCCTTGCACAATGATGTCCTTAACTGTTGTCGCTGACAAAAAGGTTGTGATTTCTAATTGTAGCACATACACTCGAAATGCCTTCAAATCCTTAACTAGCGCATAGTCTTGTTTCTCCAAAATGTTATATTTCAGCTCAACATCCCTCAAGACTTGGCTGAAGAAGAAAATAGGCTATTCATAGTCATCTTTATTATTTTGTAGCAAAACTTCAGAAACAGTATGTGGAGAAGCAAAAGAAAAGATGTAGAAAGGCGTTGAGTAGTCAGGGCTGACTAGTACTGGGACTTCACCCAAAGCTTCTTTAATTCTGGTAAAAGAATCTCAGGGGGTAGGGCTCCACTTGACTTCATTTTCCTTTTTTATCATATCTATAATACCCTTCACTATTTCTGCATAGTTGGGTATGAACCTCCTCAAGAAATTGATTCTCCCAAAAAAAGACTTGGACCTCTTTATTATTTATGGGTAGAGGAATATGATTGATTTTCACTCCTTCTTGCACTACTATATTTCCTAGTAGCTTCCCCTCACTCAGGGCGAACTGAGATTTCTTGGGATTCAAAGAAAGACCATACCTCCTGCATTTCTCAAAGGTGAGCTTCAAGTGGAGGATATGTTCTTCGTCAGTCTTAGAGAATACTTTGACATCGTCCAAATATACCACTACAAACTTTTCTTTCTCCCCTACAAAATCTATATGCATAGCTCTATGAAACATCACCCCTGCATTAATAAGACCAAAAGGCATGCTATCATACATGAATGTTCCCCAAGGGGTGTTGAAAGTAGTCTTCTTCTTATCATCAAGGTGGAATACCACTTGGTTATAACCAGAGAACCCATCCATCACGGACATTCTAACTGACCCAACCACCTTTTGCAATATGTAATCCATCTTAGGCAGTGGGTAGTTTTCTTTCAACAATGCGCTGTTAAGATTCCGGAAATCTACACATAGCCTTATTTTTCCATTATTTTTCCATACTGGGACTAAGTTGGCCACCCACTTCAAATACATTAAAGGCACTATGATCTTAGCCTGTAGAAGTTTCCTCACTTCTTTCTCAATGGAGGGTAGTAAGAGTGGATTAATCTGCCTGAGTTTCTGCTTGCATGGTTATATTCCACCCTTTAAAGGAATCTTATGTTGTATGATGTTAGTATCAAATGCTTTTAATTCCTCATAAGACTAAGCGAAAACATCCTTATAGGTTTTAAAGAGATTTAAATACCTTTGTTTATATTGCAAGGGGATTCCTTTTAATAGTATGGCCATCTTGGGTTCATCCTTTGAGCCGATATTGCAATCTTCTACTTGTTCGTCCATCTTCGGAGCCATTGGTTTGGGGGCTACATCATCCTTGTTAAATAATCTTTCTAGCGGGCCTAGCCCATAAGGAATGGTATTCCCTTTCAGTTGTAGAATTTTATGCCTGACCACTATGTCTTCCCATGAAGAGGGCTCTTAATCTCCCTCTTTTTCCTCTCCTTGATCGATGGTTGAGTTAGCAAACTCCTCATCGACTTCTATAAATAATTTGACCTGCTCATCATCCTTGAATACCTACAGGTGATTGACATTATCAGGTATAGAGGGCCTGTATCTTCCCTCCACCTCATACCTGAGAAGTGGATTGTGAGGGGGTTTGAAATTGCTTGCTTCTACATCAAGGGAATCAACCATTTTGTTTCCTTCTCTAGGCAGAAATTGGATATTAAAGACCAGGAAGAACTTATCAATCAAATCCCACACTTCATTTTGGTAAGTCCTCAATCTAGGGTGTTTAACCTGGAAATGATTTGAGATATGATTTACAATCACCTTAGAGTCTCCATGCACAGTTAAGCGTTCAATATTCATATTCCTTGTTGTTTGTAGACCAAGGAGCAATGCTTCATACTCAGCCACGTTATTGGTTGCCTCAAACTCTAGCTTGAATGAGAGGGGTATCAAGTGTAGGTTTTAACCCCGTACAAAGATTACTTGCATACGAATTCTAAAACAGAAAATAAGCAAAGGCGATAGCATAACACATAAAACAAATATGCACAAAGATTTTCCCCTAGATCCAAAAACTAGGACTACCAGATTGATTTTTCATTATGTTCCTTTCAATGTTACGATACATATATATACATGTCAAATCATTCATGAACCTTAATCCATTAACCCTGGATTAGAACATAATCATAGTTCCCTTGACTGGATCTACATAATACCATGGACCGAAAAACCATTGCACCCAAAACCATGTACAAAATCCATGCCCAAAACCATAAGTAATATAGGGTCCGAAAAAAAAAAAATTTAAATTAAATTAAATTAAAATTAAATTAAATAAAATTAAAATAAATAAAAATAAAAAAGTCCCTGTGTGTTGCTCCTTGGACCCCGTGCAAGGGAGACCCCTGCATATCCCCTAATAGGGGGACTTACGCCCCCCCTATGACTCCCCCGCTAGTCATGGAAAGAATATAACACAACCCAACATTCTCCCACTTGTTGTTTTCTTTCCATAAGGGCCCACAGGAGAGCTTAGTTATTTATCCAGCCCTGCAATGCCCATTGTTTCTCTACACCAAGAGAACTTCTCAGAGCTCACAGATTTTTTCAATGCATCTACAATATTCTTCAAAGTGTCCACCTTTACCAACAACACCTTTTTTTCTTCTGTCATATCCCTCACAAAGTGATACTGAACATCAATGTGCTTTGTCTTTGAATTATAAGAAGGGTTCTTTTCCAAGAAAATTTCACATTGGCTATCACAGTCTATCCTTATAGCTCCCTGTATTAACCCCATACTTGAGCACAATCTCTGCAACCAAACTTCTTCCTTTATTGCATGAGTGGCTGCCATGTATTCTACCTCTGTAGTTGATTGTGCCACTACGGATTGTTTCTTACTCATCCAACTTAATGCACCTCCAAATAGGTTAAACACATACCCACTTGTAGATCTTCTCTTATCTAGATCTCCAACCCAGTCTGCATCAACAAATCCACAGATATCCAAAAGTCTGTCCAATCCTAGTATTCCTTGGTGGCACAAACCATAATCACTAGTTCCACGCAAATACCTGAAAACCCACTTCACTGTTGTCCAATGCTCCTTCCCTGGTTTTTACATAAACCTGCTCAATACTCCCACTACATGTGAAATGTCTAGTGTTGGGCTGAGGAAAAGGTATGTTTTCTCCTCGTAATATCTTAATTAATCATTTGTCTTCATGTCTTTATCTATGTTTTAGGAATAAATCTAGAAGAAAAAATAGTAAAAGTTGGGTAAAATCAATTAGTAACAAATTGGATAAATCTGGCATGAAAAAGTAACTTTCACTATCTTTTTATGTAGGGACATGGATTGGACAACTGTTGTTCAAACGACAGAACAACAACAGCTAGGAAAGAAAAAGGACAACGTCTTAAGTAGGATGGATAGCGGAATACTAGGAGGACCAATGCTATTATGTGATGAAATCAGATCGAGGGTTACGAAATCCTCAAGATCTCCTGATCCTGAGGATTCGCTTCTATCCAATTATTTTTCCAAAAGTTATATAAAGCCATGAGGCGAATTGAACATCTAGTTAGGAATCTTGAGATTGTAACTATTCTTTTTAAACACAGATATTTTCATATTGTGATGTTGTAACTATGTAATTAATTTTAATGAAGAAGATTGTGTTTCATCCATAATTGTATTCTGAATATCTCTTAGCGGGGACTTATGGAGACTTGGGCCAAGTCAATAGGAGATTTGATGCTTCAGTTGTGTTATAATCATTTCTGTTTATTTTTATAATTTTTCATTATTGTTAGTCTGTAAAGTTAGAGTTATTCCGATTGATGTGAGGTTTGATGATTATGGTTTGTGTTGTTGTTCAGAAAAGACTCTAGATTTAGTTGTATGTTACATTTGTGTGATAATCCTTATCTAATTGATTATGTTCATTTAAACATTTGATTGTTGTTCATTATCACAAATCTCAAGGTTATAGTTGATTGTTTTCCATGAGATGTTTACCCAGTTACATCTTGATTCAATTTTTGTAGTTTTCCTTCATATCAAATGAATTAGTATCAATACCAATTAGATTGCTAAGAGTGATTCTTTCTACTTGCATTCTGATTCAGTTTCTTGTAGAATAGATTAGGTAGATTTGAGAATGTTCTAAAGGTTTCTTTCAGAATTATTTGGATTGAACTTAGAGAAATAGATATTAGTGATTGCAATGATTCCAATCATTTCATTATGGATTGACCTCTAAACTCACTGCATATACAATGCTGACACTCTTGAAATAAACAGACTTACCATGGGTTGATGATTAATGTAGTTATTAAGATTTCTTTTAATAAGACATCTTAGTGCACAAACATTTTGGCATCATTGTCGAGGAGAGTGTTTCAAAGTGATTTATTTTTATTTGGTTGTAAAAGAATTGGGATTTAAAAATGAGAGGTAAGAACTTGCATAACCAGCAAGTAAAGTGCTTTCTCTTCAGCCTGCTTTTCAGCAATTGCATAGAGGTTAAATAGGAATAGTTTTTTTTTATGAATGACTAGGAATAAAAAGATAGAAAAAGATCAGAACCCCTCACCTATATCCTCAAAACCCAAGGGATCAATGAACCTCGGGAGATCAACTTTTATAGACGAAATCGTAAGAAAAGCAGAGTCTCAGGCATTAGTAGGATTCTGGACTGTATCTAGAAAAAGCTCTACTGCAATCCCTCAGGCAGCAGGCTCACCATCTGTAGCTTATACTCAGATTCATAGCAAAATTGGAGGATCTAAACAGAGCTTTCAGGTTACAACAAATTTACATTCTAATCCTCTACAAGATATAAAATCATGCAACTTAAGAGAAGGCAAGGGATAAACCAATGGAACTGCTAAGGCAGGACCACCGTTGTTTGAATGAGGATCTATTGTGATCCCAGATCTAGGTAGTTCTACAAAACCAACTCAGATTGGGAATCCTCCACTTTCCTGAATAGCACCCCCTGAAATCCCCGAAGGATATTGGCACATTTTTTACCAAATGGCAAACCAAGTACCTCAAGGTCAGACCCCAAAATTGGAGTACACCATAGTTGACCAAGTGGCCAATACCTTGATGAAAGTTATTCCCTTGCAAAGCATCCCAACTTTTCATGGGATGATCACAGAGGATCCAAATGCCTTCTTATTCGAGTTTGATGTCCTCTATAGAGGGTATGACTATACCACCGACCCTCAAAAATTAAAATTGTTCCCTTCTACTCTAAAAGGAGCAGCTTTGAGGTGGTTCATGGGTTTAGGTGGACGTAATATTAACTCTTGGGATGACATGAAGACTTCTTTCCTCACAAGATACCAAGACTTCTACAATACTAGGGAATTAAAAGATGAAATCTTTAATATGGTTGCAAGGGATAATGAAACTCTAGAAGAATATGTCGAACAGTTTCACTATACTTTGCAGAGATCCCATCACACCACATTACCAAAAGAAGTCCTGAGAGCCATCTTAATTAAGGTAATGAAAGAAGAATGGATAGAAACTCTCAATTTGATGGGGAAAGGAGATATTTCTCAAGAATATTATGATGAAATATTTCGCTTTTGTATCAAGTGTCCACAAAGTAGCACATGAACTGGGTCAGGAAGACGAGATCCTATGACCAAAGGAAGCAAACCACACAGTGGAAGCCTAACAGGAATGGAAATTGGTAACCTCCTGGAAGACTTCAAAACGAAAATCCTAGGCACCCTTACAATGTATTTGGACGTCCTGTAGGTTAAACAGAAACAAACCTTAGCATAATAGAACTTGGTCATTTTTTTCCCACGCTTCCGAAAGAAGCACGGCTAGTGGGAGTGTCCATCGGACATGGTCCAAACATGTGTTATCTACACCAAGGACCACACCACTGAGTAGTGTCCATCGCTTCCAATCCTAAAAGCAATTTTCAAAGAAGAAGAAGAAGAAACAGAACCAGTATACTTGATGAACCAGTGTCAACAATAGCAGGCCAAACCCACAAGTATGTCACAGGACACAGCCTAGTTCTTTCCTTCTTCATCATTTAATCGGTAGCAGAATTATGCAACAGCATGGAAAGGCCAATCAACTTACCCGAATTGGCAATCCCAGCCGTTTCCTATGACACCTCGGCCAACTCCGTCCTTTATGGGTAATGGTTGGCCGAATTATCCTTTTACTCTTGTTTGGCAAGGTAATCCATATCCATCACAGTGGCCTGCCTCTACTTCACAAAATCTGAACTAGTCTCTGAATTGGCAGTGACCTTTAGGGATAACCAATACGCCTATAGGGATGGGTCCTCAATCTCAACCTACATTAGCAACTCCGTATCAATTGCAACAAAATCCTCAACCCATTTGTTGTCCCCAATTCAGAACCCAACTAGATCCAAATCCCAATAACAGATCAGTTCAACTGGTACAAATTGTCGAAAGTTCAGACTATGAGATTGAACAAAAAGAATGTAACGAACTCAGACTGAGATCAGGATGCATTATCACTCCTGAGGAAGATAGAGACCAGCCATCAATTAAGTTAAAAAACCCACCTATACATACACCATCAACTATGACTGACACAAAAATAAAACAAGGAGAAGATATAGTTGAGCACAAAGACCTTGAAAAACTCATAGTTAATTCTCACTCGTTCCCTGAAAGATTAACAATACCTAAACCAGTTGTTTATCTAGACTTTGATCTTGTAGGGGAACTGAAAATTATTTTCATTAAAATTTCTCTCCTCCAGGCCATCTAAGGCATTCCTATTTATGTTAAAACAATTAAACAGCTATGTGCAAAAAACCCTATGAGGAAAGAAAAAGCTCCACCCACCATTCACATTGTAGGGACTTTGTCTGATTTGCTTTTGGGAGGGGAAACTCTGATAAAGTATGAAGATCCTAGGAATCCCATAGTTATAGTTCAAATATCTGGTCGCTCCTTTCCAAACACACTAGTTGATTTGGGTGCAGCCATTAACATCTTAACAGCAGAAACCTGTAAGGCACTTGGTATTATAGCTCTGGAACCAACCACCACCCTACTAGAACTTTCTGATCATTCAGTGATGAGACCAAAAGGAAATTTGCAGGATATTATGGTTTATGTTGATTAATGGGAGTATCCAATAGATTTTCTCATTATAAACCCAAAGAGTCAATTAGATGGGCACCTTCTAATTTTGGCCCGACCTTGCCTGGCAACAGTTGATGCTTATATAGGTTTTAGAATTGAGGCTTCTGTGATCCATCATAGTTATAAGAGAGGCTTCGGCGTAGATCACATGAAATAGACTTTTGTCGACGCGTTTCGAACCAACTAGTGTGGTTCATCGTCAGGACAAGTTGAAGAAACAGATCAGGCCTAGCATGTTAAATAGACAGCGCAGCTGTATGAGTCTCTACGCTGTCTATTTAACATGCTAGGCCTGATCTGTTTCTTCAACTTGTCCTGACGATGAACCACACTAGTTGGTTCGAAACGCGTCGACAAAAGTCTATTTCATGTGATCTACGCCGAAGCCTCTCTTATAACTTATATAGGTTGTCAAGAAGGCATCATGACCATTGGTAAGGGGGATGCTATAAAAAATATTGTTTTATATCATCCTACCAAACCAAGTCTACCCATTGTAAAAATACATAAAAAAACCACCCGCATACCTGGAAGAAATCATTCGTTCACCGCTTACAATAGAAGAGGCACTTGAATTTAAGAATGAGACTAAAGATGATGTAATCAATAACTTTATTAATCAGCCAGCTAATATGAAAAATGTCAAATGTCAAATGTTGAAAGAAATTCTTGACAATGAAGCCTCAGAAGACCCTCTGAAAGACACTGATGATCAGCATATCCAGACAACTGCAGTTCATAACAACAAGCCTGTTGAAATTGAACTAGGCAAGGTTTTAAACATTAATGATAGCTTGGACAGTGACCAACAACAAAAGCTCATTCAGTTCCTACAAAAATATAAAGGGGATTTTGCCTGGGACTATCCAGACATGAAGGGCATAGACCCACAATTATGTACGCATCACATCTACACCGAAAAGGATGCTCGTCCTATCCGGAAACCTCAACGGAGATTGAATCCGCACCTCAAAGATATTGTAAAAGAAGAGCTATAGAAGCTATTGGATGTGAATTTCATTATCCTATTTTGGATAGTAAGTGGGTCTCTCCATTGGTAGTTGTTCCCAAGAAAAATGGGAAGTGGCATATCTGTGTGGATTACAGGGAATTGAACAAGGCGACACAGAAAGGTCACTTCCCTCTTCCACCAATTGATCAAGTCCTTGATACTCTGGCAGGGAAACAGTTCTTTTCTTTTCTAGATGGCTTCAATGGCTAAAATTAGATTCAAATTGCCTGTGAAGACCAAGACAAAACGACCTTTACCTGCCCATTGGGTACATTTTCTTACAGAGTATTACCGTTTGGCTTTGTGTAATGCCCCAACTACATTTCAAAGAGCCATACTCAGTATTTTGGCTAATCTAATAAGTAAAGTACTTGAAGTTTACATGGACGAATTTACCCCATATGGGGATGAATTTGATCAAGCACTACAAACATTAGAGAAGTTTTTGGAACGATGCATCACCACCAAGTTGTGTTTAAGCAATGTTAATTGCCACATGATGATGACAGAAGGCGTAATCCTAGGACACTACATCTTTGTAGCTGGGATATAGGTAGATCCAACAAAGATATAGGTAATTCTCCTACTATCTACACCTTGTACTCAAACAGAGGTACGAAGATTCTTTGGATATGCAGGTTATTATTGTAGGTTTATCAAAAAAAGTTCACAAAATGTTGCACCTTTATATGCTTTAATAGGAAATGTTGACTTTAAATGGTCTAATAAATGTGACACAACTTTTACAGATTTGAAGAAATTAGTTTTGACGGCGGTATTGCATGGAGCCAACTGGGAACCACCTTTCCACATTTCTACGGACGCGTCAAATGCAACAATAGGCATTGTCCTCAGCCAAGAGGAGGACAGAAAACCTTATGCTATATATTATATCAGCAAAAAACTTACTACTGCTGAACTTAATTATACAGTAACAGAAAAGGAATTCTTAGTTGTCATTTATGCCATAAACAAATTTAGACATTATATAACTGACTATCAATTTTTTTTGTATATTGATCATTCCACCATAAGATATTTAGCTAATAAACCTATTACAAATGATCGAGTGACTCGTTGGTTGTTACTTTTGCAAGAGTTTGATATCACCATCAAAGATTGTCCGGGGAAAGAAAACCCAATCACTGATTTTATGTCTCGGGTTCCAAAGATAAATGATCCATTGGCAGTAGACAACGAGTTTCCATATGAACATTTGTTTGTCATACCAGTCAAAATTCCATGGTATGAAGATGTAGCAAACTATCTGGCAGTAGGAAAGTTTCCTAGACACTTGACAGCAAGGGAAAGGAAACAAATTATCCAACGCAGTGCCCGATTTTTTGAGATTGGTAGATACCTTTTTCATATAGGGTCTAATATGTGTATACGTAGATGCATCAATGAGGATGAAATTTACGACATCCTTAAGGCTTGCCCTGACGAGCCGTGCAGGGGACACTTCGCAAATCGTAGAACGGGACATAAGGTACTACAAATGGGTTATTATTGGCCCACTATTTTTAAATATGTGGCTAAGAAATATGTCCAAACTTTTGATATCTACCAAAAGAATGGGCCAGTCTGGCC
The DNA here is from genome assembly GCA_000404065.3 of Pinus taeda. Lineage (NCBI taxonomy): Eukaryota > Viridiplantae > Streptophyta > Pinopsida > Pinales > Pinaceae > Pinus > Pinus taeda. The sequence goes on from APFE031198449.1 coordinate 94,946, forward strand.
AATCTGATGAAATGTCATTACAACCCCAATTGGTAATATAACCTTTCAAACGATGGGCATTAGATTTTGTTTGCCCATTTCATCCGCCATCAAACCAAAAGGCATACATACTTGTTGCCACAAACTATGTAACAAAGTGGGTAGAAACAATAGATTTGCCAAGGGCCACAGAAGAAATTGTATTTAATATCCTTTTTGGGTTATTTGTGCGATATGGTTTACCTCGGGAAGTGATAACAAATGGAGGAGGGCAATTTATAGGACACAAAATTACAACCACTCTAAGGAAACACCACATCACACATAGATTCACTTCCCCGTATCACCCGCAGGAGAACGGGTAGGTTGAAAGCACTAATAAGGTCATAGAAGAAATTCTGACCAACACAGTTTCGACACATCGGCAGAACTAGGCTGCTAGATTGCCAGAGGCCTCGTGGGCCTATCACACAACTTGGTGAAATACTACTGGATATTCTCTATACCAACTTGTATTTGGAAAAGAACCTATCTTTCCTATTTAATTTGAAATAAAGACTCTTATAACAGCCCAAGAAGCGGGATTGGATCTGACAGAGGCCAAAACGAAACAACTTCAATAAATAAATGAATTGGACGTGGCTCAACTACTTGCTCTACAACGTACCATAATTATTCAACAGCAAAGGGAAAAGTGGCACGACAGTCTTATTAAAATGAAGACGTTTCAGAAAGGAGACTGGGCACTTCTCTATGATTCTAGATTCCAAGACTTTTTGGGAAAGTTACAGACAAGGTGGGTTGGCCATTATGAAATTCAATAGGTACATAACAATGGCACGCTTACTCTGACTACCATTGATGATTCCAACCATTATTTCAAGGTGAATGGACATTGGGTGCGTCTTTATCAAAAACCACTCACCAAAGTCTTTTTGTCAACAGGTATGTGATGATCCCACTATGCAAATTTTAGCTGCAGGGAGTGATGACCCGGCAGCTTTGTTTTCATAAAAATGTATATTTCTTAAACTATAAATAATGTAAATATTCTCTTACGGTTGGTTGCACTTTAGTTAGGCATCACCATGTAGATATGAGGAGTTCTCTTGTTTTTGGGTGTGTTTAATAATTGTTGTTCAATCGATTGAGCGATTGTCGTTTAATCCATTGAACAATGCCGATTTATTTTTGCATGTTTTGTTGTTCAATAAATTCAACAACATTGATTTCCCTTTTTTATGTGTTTTGTTGTTCAATCGATTGAATGATTCTTGTTCAATCAATTGAACAACACTAAATTTTTCTGTATATTCTACTATCCAATTGACTGAGCAATTGTCGCGCAATCCATTGAACAACACCAATTTCTTTTTGAGTGCTTTCTTATTCAATCGATTGAACGATTTTTGTTCAATTAATTGAACAACTCTGATTTCTCTTTCATGTTTTGTTGTTCAATCGATCAAACAATTGTTGTTCAATCAATTGAACAACACCATCTTTTTTGTATATTTTGTTGTTCAATCGACTAAACGATTGTTGTTCAATCAATTGAAAAGCGCTGATTTCTTCTTGTGTGTTTTGTTGTTCAATAGATTGAACGATTGCTATTCAATCAATTGAACAACACTAATTTCTCTTTCATGGTTTGTTGTCCAATGGAATGAACGTTTGTTGTTCAATTTATTGAATGATGGTTGTTCAATCAATTGAACAACACCAATTTCTTTTTCGTGTTTTGTTGTTCAATTGATTGAACGATTACTGTTCAAATTTTGTTGTTCAATCGACTAAACAAACCTAATTTCTTTTTGTGTGTTTGTTGTTCAAATGATTGAGCGATTGTTGTTTAATCAATTGAACAACCCTGATTTATTTTTGTGTGTTTGTTGTTCAACTGATTGAACAATTACTATTCAATCAATTGAACATCCCTGATTTATTTTTTGTGTGTTTGATGTTCAAACGATTGGATGATTGTTGTTCAATCAATCAAATAGAATTCTTTCCTTTTTTTTGTCTGTTGTTCAAACGATTGAATGATTATTGTTTAATCAATTGAAAAGCATTGATTATTTTTGTATGTTTGTTGTTCAATCAACCGAACAACTTTTGTTCAATCGATTAAACAAACGATGTTCGATAGAATGAATAGCATTGATTTCTTTTGTTATTCCATCGTCGGTTATTCTTTTCTGCCATTTTCTTCTTCTTCCATGCTTTGAATGAAGACCATCTAATTGGATTTGAAATTTGTACCTGGGATAAGGAAAAATAGTAATATTAATACCATTATGACTTATGAAACCTTTTGATGGTCATTTTTATTCCAACGCTGACATGGTGCATCTATACAATTACTGGTCGAATATATTTTCCTTGGACACATCATAAAATGATTTATTATCTTATACCATGTTGGTTTATCTTTTACACTTTCAAATGGACAAATCCCTTTGATATGATGATATAGGGATAAAAGCATAACTTTCATTAGAATTTTTTTACTTATTACGCCATCCCTGACTCTTAAGGAGTAAATGAGCCTCCCCCCCTTTACAATAAAAGCACGGAAATATGAAAAGATGAAGATATTAAAATATGAAAATGCAACAAACATTGTCTTAAAGAGGATAGGGGGTCTCAGTACGAGCCAACCTACCATGATCATAAGGATATAACAGGTGACATTCCATTATGGCCACCACACCAAGGTAATGACCTTCTTGATATTTAAAACTGTCAGAAGGATAGGGGGTATCATTACGAGCCAGCCTGATCACTTTGCTATATCCTGGTGAATGGCACTATGATTATCTGGTTACCATGTTAACATAGTGGTCTCTTTATAGCAAGGATAAGGAGAATCATCTAAATAACAAAAAGGAGGACTTTGGCTCATTCTTAGGGTTAAAAAGCAACCCTGTCGAGGCTATGAACGCTTGCTGGCAGCAGTGGCTCTGTTTGTGGTATTGAAGTACTATGTTACATTGCCAAATATTCTATATCTTATTACCACCTATGGATTCATTTCTAAAGGAGAATTTTCCATTTGAACAACATTTCTATTTCAATTAACCAACATGATCTTATATGCATTATATCATTATTTTCTAATCACTTTACTGACAAGCATTAATACTTATCTTCGGTCATGCGTTTGTCACCTTTCCACCTATGGTAAATACCTATTTACATAATGGTCTAAATCTATGTTTTATTCTTTTTACGGCCATTTCAAATCTTTTGATGTGTACTGCTTTGATTTCCTTTGTTGTATTCTACGTCGCTTTTATTTGATTGTTCACCTGCATTAATGACTTATCGATGCTTTCTCCCTTTATCCATGCTTGGTAGGCGTGGATTCCCTTTTCTAATTAGAGGGGAGATGGTTTGTGTTATGAACATCATGTGTGATGATTTATGAATGGCTTATGTGATAATTATTAACTGATTTATGGTTAAAAGACTGCATTATGGATGTGCGTGTGTAATAATTATCAAACCATTTCTGATTGGAGGGTGGAAGGCAACCATTATGGGTAGCATGTGAATTAATTACGATCCTGCCACAAACATTGCTGACAAGACAAATAACATAATTACCTTTTATATTAACTCTCAAAAAAACGTCACTGCTCTATCAATAGATTTAATGTTCTATGGTGTTATTCCAAACTATGAAAGTGTGAAAGGAGTGCATGAAAAATTGCAAGTGAACCAGCCACTAAAAATTAGCAGCCATGGGAGGAAAAGCCATTCGAAGTGAACCCACAGTGCTCAGGGTATCAGACAAAGCTTGCACGATTCTTGAGCGCGTCGGCTAGCTACAATACTTGACCAAATTATAGGGATTTCACGAGGAAATGACACTTGAATTTCTGCATAATTTACAGAATGGCCACACCATGGTGAAAGTCAGGAATATAATAGTCTCTGAGGCAGTCATAGTTGAATTCTCCATACTTCCAACAAAAGGAATGAGATGGATGGAAAAACATGTTCTTTTGCAAGACGTAGTCACAGTATTCCAGGACCTAGACGAGAAAATGGTGTGAAAAGGAAAAGGGATTCACCCTATAGCTTTAAGACAGCCATGATAGGAATTGGCAGCCATTGTGCAGAGGTATATCACATACAATGGATGTCAGGACGTGGTAAAACCTCATCAACTTAAACTGTTAGCTATTTTGAAACAGAAAATCATAGTTAATTTTCCATTTTAATTCAATTATGTATTGCATGACGTTGCTCATCGGGTCAGAAAGGCAAAGGACCCACATCTAGTCATCAGCCATCATGGGTTGATCAAATTAATCATCATTCATGAACTGGCCCAATAGCAGCTAACCTGGGATAACCTTATAAATCCTACTTTGACCCCACCTATAGAAACCCCAGAGATTGAACAGTAGGGGACAAGAGTGACAGATCTGAAAAGGACATAGAAAAGAAAGAATCCCTCTTTGGCTCGGGCCTAGTAAATTGAAGACACTCTGCAAGGGTAAAATCATAGTAGCACACCCCAATTCAAATAGAAGGAGCAGGGCCATCTCACATGCCCCCTCCAAGTCCACAAGATGATGCTTTATAAGATTATGAGGAAGAGGTTGCCCGAGTACTGGAGAACATGGGGACATTCTACAAAGGAAGAGAGCTATCTAGAAATTCTGAAGGGCAGAATTATGCCCCTAACTAGTTTACCCCTACTGGTATTTCTGGTCATGATGAAACCTTGCCATGTACTGATAATTTGGAGGGACGAATGGAACCAGTTCTTTCTATGGAGAAGCCCCTTGAAGCAAGGGTTCATGCAGGGGAAACCCTTGGGGAGGAAAATTCAACAGAAGCTACTGCTCCACTAGAACCCCCAGCAAAGGAAAACCCTACAGAAGAAACCCTGGCAAGTGAAAATCAACCACTGGGCACTATTTTTTATGAAGTCCCCGGAGGACGAGGCCCATATAGGAGAAGAACCTAAAAATGATAATTGCTCAAGAAACACCATTCCATTGGAGTCTCCTGAAAGGGAAGCTCATGAAGAAAGAGACCTGGAAGGTGAGAATCCATCGGGAGACACAGTCCCATTAGAACCTCACCCTGATATTGGCACAATTCCACCTGAACTTGAAGTAAATACAATTATGCCACCATCAATCAAACACATCACGACAAAGAAAACATATGAGAATAGATTGACGAAGATGCTCAAAAAGTACAGGAAATAGAAGAAGACATTTCAGCCGCTGAGAGAGTGGCTGAAGGAAGCAACTAGGGTCCGAAAAGTGAAAATAGAATTGGAGACTATAGGGACTCAAACAAAACACTACTCTTGGGAAGATATTAAAACCCAGACCGAGACCCCTTTGGTTTGTTCAAAATGAACCCAAACATAGCAATGTCTTTTAAAGAGTAGTAAAATGTAGACAGAAGATCCTTGTATTTTCCCAGCGGAAACCCAAACGAATTTCCCCCTACTGATGTTGTTGTCCAAACCAATTCTGCAGACAATATTCAAGAAGACTGCCATCTTCCCCAAAGAACAGCTAAAGTTGTTTTTCAAACTGAAATTGAAGAAACCACCCAAGTTGATTGTTGTATGATCCCAGAAGTAGCAGAGGTTGTTATTCAAATTGACTTAATGGTAACACGGGATGATGAAGTCCAGGCAGAGGAAATGCCTGATTACATTTCTCTAGTAAGGGAAGTTGTCATTATAAAATTGCAAAACGAACTAGCCAAGGCTCAGCAGGAGTTGGCTCGCCATAAAGAACAAGTAGTGCCACTACAAGTCCACTAGGAATTGCGAAAGAAATTTGAGGCACTTACTATCATAGAGGATGAGATTTTTGCTAATTACAAGGATGAACAGGAGAAAGTCAAATAAGCATAGGCTAAGCTACAAAAGGCTAAGGAGAAAATGGAGACTGTTTTCTCTCTCTACTCAGATGCCTTGTCATGCTGAGCACTTGCCACCAACTATGAATTATTTCTACTACAAAGATACCTCTTATTGAAGGTTAAAGTCATTAAGGCCAATAAGTCAACAGAAATAAAGACCACTCGAGACTTTGTTAAATGTTTCAAAGAATAGAATGAACAAGTACAATGCCTTTTGTGTGAATTGTACGTGCATAATTTTTTCTTAGAGGATGACTTCGATAGTAATCCTAGCCCCTTCATAGGGGATATCCAATTTCAAGCTTTTCTTTCCTTTGCCACTAATCAGATTAAATGGGCTAAAGCCTATAATACTTTTCAGAAGAGGGAATATGGCATAGACTTGTGGGTTAGGGGAGAACCCACAAAACCTCTACACCTCTTTTTCCAACACAAACAGCTCATGAAGCGAATAGGTGTTGTGGGTCAATTAGGACCACTTCATACCGACATCATACAAGCAGGGAAGGAATATTGTCAGGAAATCAAAGAAGAAGCTTTGTTTGTAACCAGACAAAGATGGAAAGCCTCTAGTAACAATGTCAGGAACAGAGAGCCATTTGGGTTTAGAAATTTCAAAGCTGCCTCCACTTACCTACACAAATACAGCAATATAGTCTTAAGCATGGGCCCGGATTGGATAAGATGCCAATAAATAAGTCTGATTATATGGTATCCTCCTTATGGGTATCATAATGATTATAATCTGCTAGATCACTGAGTGAACCAGGCTTTTGTAGTGCTCAAACAGAAAAACAGTTTTAGGTTGTATAAGGAGGAAGTATATCCCGCTTATTCCTTGACTCAACTATACCTCAACCATCTTATTGCATGAGGATATGCAAAAAGGTAAGCAAGGGAGTATGTTGGGCCGAGGAAAAGGTATTTTTTCTCCTCGTAATAACTTAATTAAACATTTTTCTTGATCTTTTTATCTTTGTTTTAGGAATAAATCTAGAAGAAACAATAGCAAAAGCTAGGTAAAATCAATTAGTAACAAATTGGATAAATCTGGCACGAAAACCTAACTTTCATTATCTTTTTATGCATGGATGTGGATTGGAGACTCTTTCAAATGACATAACAGTAGCAGCGAGGAAAGGAAAGGGACAGTGTCTCTAGTAGGAGGGATAGTGGAAGACCAGGAGGACCAATGATATTCTGCGATGAAATCAGATCGAGGGTTCTGAAATCCTTAGGATCCACTGATCCTAAGGATTTGCTTCTATCCATTTATTTTTCCAAAATTTATATAAAGCCATGAGGCAAATTGAATAGCTAGTTAGGATTTTTGAGATTGTAACTATTCTTTTTTAACACAGATAGTTTCATACTGTGATGCTGTAACTCTGAATATCTCTCACCATGGACTTCTGGAGAATTGGGCCCGGTCAATAGGAGATCTGATGCTTCAATTGTGTTATAATCATTTCTATTTATTTTTATAATTGTTCATTATGTTAATCTATAAAGTTAGCGTTATTTTGATTGATGTGAGGATTGATGATTTTGGTTTATTTTGTTGTTTAGATGAGACTCTAGATTTTGCTGCGTGTTACATTTACGTGATAATCTTTATCGAATTGATTATCTTGATTTAAACATTTGATTGTTGTTCATTATCACAGATCTCAAGGTTATAGTTTATTTCTTTCCATGAGATGTTTACCTAGTTACTTGTTGATTCAATTATTGTAGTTTTCCTTCATATCAAATGAATTAGTTTCAATACTAAGTAGATTTCTAAGATTGATTCTTTCTACTTGCATTCCAATTCAGTTTCTTGTAGAATAGATTAGGTATATTTGAGAATGTTCTAAAGGTTTCTTTCATAATTATATGGATTGAACTTAGAGAAATAGATATTAGTGATTGCAATGATTCCAATCATTTCATTATGGATTGACCTCTGAACTCACTACATATACAATGCTGACACTCTTGAAATAAATAGACTTACCCTAGGTTGATGATTAATGTAGGTATTAAGATTGCTTTTAATAAGACATCTTAGTGCACCAACATTTGGTCTAGTACATACCATCGCATACATCAGGCTACTGACTACACTTGCATATGGAACACAAGACATTTCCTCTTCCTCTTCTTATGTCTTGGCACACTGTTCAACGGATAACTTTACACCTACAGGAATAGGAAACTTCACCATTTTACTATCTTGCATATTAAACCTTTGCAGTATTATCTCAACATACTTCCTCTGGTTTAACCAAATCTTTCTGTTTGCCCGATCTCTTTTAATTTCCACGCCCAAAATATAGTTTGCAGCACCAAGATCTTTTATGTTGAATTTGGAGGAAAATTGGGTCTTCAAATCTTGGATAAATTCTTTGTCATTTCCAACCAGCAACATATCATCCACATACAAGACCAGATAAATAACACAGTCACCAATTAATTTAAAATACACACAATGATTTGCCTTGCTTCTAGTGAAGCCAAGTCTCCATATAAACGTATCAAATTTATGATACCACATCCTTGGTGACTGTTTTAACCCATACATATACTTTTTTAACTTGCATACCAGTTCTTTCTTACCCTTCACTGCAAAGCCTTCAGGTTGCTTCATGTAGATATCTTCTTCTAGATCCATGTGAAGAAATGTTTTCTTCAAATCCATCTGATCTATCTCAAAATAAAAAGCAACAGCAACAGATAAAGTAATCTAATAGAATCTACCTTGGCAACAGGAGAAAAAATATCACCAAAATCAATTCCAGACACCTAGGAATAACTTTTTTCTACCAATTGAGCTTTGTATTTCTACACCTTTCCTTTTGCATTTATCTTCTTCTTGAACATCCATTTTCTGCCAATGGGTTTCCTTCCAGCCGACAACTCCACCAGATCCCAAGCCTCATTTTGTGCAAAGATTCCATTTCATCAACCATGGCCTCTTTCCAAAGTTTGACATCCTCTGAATCTACTACTTCCTTCGCAGTTCTGGGATCACCATCAATAATAGATAAAGCAAAATTTGAACAGAAATTAGATGGACTATACCTTTGTAGATTCCTTCTTTCTCGAACTGATCTTCTCACAACTAGAGTTTTTGGCTCTTCATCTTCTGATTCCTCTTCTACTATAAAGACTGATTTTTCCTCCTTAAGCTCAAACTCTATATTCTTAGGTTCCTTTGGTTGGACTTCATGTTTAATAACATCTTTCACCTCTATGAACACCACATCTCGACTATACACAACCTTCCTTGTTACTAGGTTCCAAAGCTTACAACCTTTTAAACCATCTTCATACCCAATAAAGATGCAATTTTCATATTTACTATCCAACTTTGTTATTTTCTCCTTTAGAACATGTACATATGCATCACATCCAAATAACCTTAGATGTGAAAGAGAGGGTTTCTTACCAGTCCATACCTCTTGTGGAGTCTTATCCTCCAACGTTGATGAAGGTGATCTGTTGACCAGGTAGCATGCAGTCTCCATCAGCTCTGCCCATAATTCCTGTCCTAACTCGGCACCACTGAGCATGCTTCTTGCCCTTTCCATCAACGTCTTATTCATTCTTTCTACAACTCTATTTCGTTGAGGTGTGTATGGAGTAGTCTTTTGTCGTGCTATACCACACTTCTTACAGAACTCTTCAAATTCCTTCCTGCAAAACTCTCCACCATTATATGTCCTCAACACCTTTATCTTCTTCTCTGTCTAGTTTTCCACCAGAGCCGTAAATTCTTTAAACCTGTCAAATACTTCAGATTTATTCTTGAGGAAATATATCCATGTATTCCTTGAGAAGTCATCTATAATTGATACATAGTACACACACTTTCCAAGTGATGGAACCTTCACAGGTCCAAACACATCACTATGAACAAGCTCTATTATATTTTTCACCCTCTTACCACCAGAGGGAAAACTCACCCGATTCTGCTTCCCATATACACAATTTTCACATAAATCAAAATCCAGAGAGCTATTAGTCATACCTTCTACCATAAATTTACCATGAGGTATTTGAAGGCCCTTCTCTCCAATATGTCCAAGCCTTTGATGCCATAGCATGGTCTTTTCTCCAGAGACCACTAGATTTTCTGCTCCACTTTCAGGAACTATAGAACTATTGTAGCCATCAATAACAATGCTACCTTGCAGCTTGTATAGAGTTCCAGACCGAACTCCCCGCATCAATACCACTACTCCCCGAACCATCTTGCAAGTATATTTCTCGAACATTGTTTTTACACCTACATCATCTAGCTTTCTTACAGAGATCAGATTTTTGGCTAATGCAGGAATATGCAAAACACCCGGAAGTGTTCTAATCCTTCCACCTTGAAACTTAAACTTAACTTTTCTACGACCAATGATTCTAGCCTTCCTGTCATCCCCCAAAAAGACATCACCACCATCATATTTCTCATACTCACAGAAACACTCTCTATGGGGAGTGAAGTGAAAGGATGCACCTGAGTCAATAAACCATGCCTCATGATCTACCTGTGTACTTGAAGAAGAATCCAATTACACATCCCCACCTTCACCTGAGGTGGTTTTTGCATTTGCAGAAGCATCATCATATCCCTTTCCTTTGTCAGGAGATTTAGATTTACAGTTCCTTTTGAAGTGCCCTTCATTTTCGCATTTCCAGCACACCTTTACAAATCTTCCTAGATATTTAGATCTCCCTCTAGATTTAGATCTCCCAATCAATGACTTATTTTTGTTTCTATTTTGGGACCATCCTCGTACAGACAAGGCATCACCATTCTGGCTCTCCATATTTTTTCATTTCATCTCCTCCGTCAACAAGGATGAGACTATTTCATCAAACTGTAAGGTAGTTGCATTGCTACCTATTGCAATAACCAAACTATCCCACAAATCTAGTTGAGAACACAACAAACTAATGCACTTATCTTCATATGAAATTTTAATATCAATAAACAATAACTAGCTTACCACAGTATTAAATGCGTTCAGATGCTCTATCACTAAGTCTCCATCTTTCATCCTCAGGTTATATAGCTTTTTCCGTAGGAATAGTATATTCACCAGAGACTTAGATTGGTACAAATTCCCTAACTTGTCCCACAAAGCCTTCGTCATATCTTCCCTTGATACATTCAACAATACTGAATCTAAGACACATAATCATATTGTGCTCTTAGCCTTCTGATCCAACTTCTTTCATTCTTCATCAGATAGTCCCATTGGTTTAGTACCCAAATCTACCGTGATCCACTAATCTTTGTCCACCAGCTGATCCTCCATCTTGAGTTTCCACAACTCAAAACTTTGACCATTAAATTTTTCGATCTCTATCTTTCCACTGCTCGCCATCTTCTTTCACCACAAGAATCGATCAGCAGATCTCCCACTAAACTGCGTCTACCACAAGCCTGAGCGAAACCCCTTAGCAACAAACGAGTCCCCTTGAAGCCAAAATAGCTCTGATACCAAATGTAGGTTTTAACCCCGTGCATAAATTACCCACGTACGAATTGTAAACAGAAAATAAACAAAGGTGAGAGCATAACACATAAAACAAATATACACAAATATTTTCCCCTAGATCCCAAAACCGGGACTACTAGATTGATTTTTCATTATGTTCCTTTTAATGTTACAATACATATATATGCATGTCAAAGAATCCATTAACCCTAGATTATAACATAATTGTAGTTCCCTTGATCGGATATACATAATACCATGGACCGAAAAACCATTGCACCCAAAACCATGTGTGAAATCCATGCACAAAACCATAGGTAATATAGAGTCCGAAAAAAAAATATCCCAGGGCATTGCCCCCTGGACCCCTTGCAGGGGAGACCCCTATATACCCCTGACATGGGGGTTGTTGTCCCCCCTGTGACTCCCCTACTAGTCGTGGAAAGAATATAAAACAACCCAACATCAAGTTACCCTCAGGACTTACCAACAATACTCTTGCTCCATTTCCCTCTTTGGAATTTGCTCCATCAAAGTATAATTTCTATACTTTGTTTTTATCTGTGTGTTGGTCGTCTAACAACATCATTAGATGTACTTTCATTTATTCTAAGATGGTCTCATCTTCCTCTAGGAACAGGCAGGAGAGGTCGCTTTCTCTTCCATACACTGGAGAATTTTTAGCACCTCCAACTAGGGTCACAGTTTTTACAAATCTGGACTCTCTGTACAACCTCCTTTCTTCGCCTCCAAAAGTGGGAATAGAGGCATAAGTTAGATATAGTTTGATAGAGACCCCTACCTTGGAGCCCCAAGACCTAGATAGGAGCATACCAAATCGAGGGGGAATATATTCCACTACTATGTCCATCACTACGCTCTTAACAAGGATCTAAGCCAGGTTTACCACCAAATATTTTATCATTCCCAAGCATTTGACCCTCTTAGAGTCAAATGAGTATAGGTCCTTGTAGAGCCTGGTGATCTGTAAGCCAAGTTGTTCCATCACAACTAAGGGTATGAGGTTATGCAAGGCTTCAGGGTCCAACATGAAGATATGCAATAAGAGGTCATGAATTACCAAGGTCACATAGAAGGGTGTAGTGGAAGGATCAAGTTCTTCAACATGAGGCCCAAAAGCAACCATTGGTCTTTCTTCTTGAAGGTTTAAACAGTCCTGGGTAGGTACTAAGGTGGATGGAAGCATGAACTAAGAGACTTGAGCTTTATAAGTGGGATGTTTTATAAGTTCAATAGGAGGAAGATGAATCTTTACCTTTTCGAGTTCCTTCTAAAGATTGAATGCAGGTTGGACTTTTTCCACACCTCCTATCTCTACTTCCCTTTCCTTATCACTAGTGGTTTTTATCAGAATAGGTGCCTTCTTTTTTGTGAGCTCCTCGGAGCTATTGCATTCTTTATTTGAGGAGACTTTTACCTTGGATGCATCAGGATTCAAGTCACCTTTCCCTTTATCTGGCACTGAGGGAATATCTTGGGGAGCAGTTCCTTCTTGTTGTTCCAGTTCCCTCGATCTCTTTCTTGAAAATCTTAGACCATATCTTTGATGTAGTTGTGCTTGCATGAAATCCGCAAATAGTTTACAGTGATCACCTATGTCCTCCTCATTTGTTGTTGCTTCTCTATCATGACTTGTCTCCTGGTGAACCATATTTTCATGTTCTTCTTCAGAGAAAGATGAATACAAGTTTCCCTGCATCTCATGTGTATCTGATGATTTTTCATTGGGACCATCTTCTAAATATAGAGGATGAGGGATCTAATCAAGTTGATCCTTTGTTTCCCTTGGAAGTATCTGCATTGGTGGCCTTTTGTACTGCTGGTTATAACCTCAGTTGTTAACTTGATAATTCGGCTTCGGGAGAATCTTATTCTCTAGCTCAAGCTTCTTCAATGCAATAAACTCTTGATGAGATTATCTATTTCCTCCCACTTTAGATCTGGTGATTCTTTAGATTGACCAGAGGAGGATGTTTCTTCTTTCCCCCTTTTCTTCTCAATAGGTTCATACTTACCCCTTGATTTCCCGACCAAGGTGAAATTTTCTTCTACCTCAAGAGAATCAACTTGGATTTTATCCAAAGTGCAAGACTTCCTTTCTCTTAGGGTAAACCCAAATTCGGATTCAAAGGCTCCCACGAATACTATGCGAGCAACAAGTTGAGGAGGCTTTATCTCACCAGGAAGGTTATTATACTGATTATTGAACCTTTTTATGAATTCTGAAATGTCCTCTTCTGGTTTCTTCCTTATAGCATTGAACTGTGTGAGGACATGTCCATGATTTCTCTTTTCACCCCACTTTTGTGTGAAAGAAGTTTCGAGTTCCTCCCAAGTAGTGATGGAGGCATCGGGTAGGACTTTAAACCATTTTCTGGCTTCTCCATCAAAGGATTGTATAAAGAGTCTCAGGACCACATCCAATTGTTCTACATTTAGATTCTCGGAAAAATCATAAAGGTTTCAATGTGTCTTTGTGCAATGTTTTCATCCTCCCCATTGAACCTAGGAAAAAGCTTTAGGTAGTCCTGGGCATAGCACTTAGAGGTTGAGGTAAATAAAGAGGGGCATATTTATTCAGTAAGAAACTTGGAACAACCATCTGAGTTAATGGAGGGGGGTTGAGATTTGTCGGAGGAACTTGGGCCAAAACCAAAGTGGTTGGAGTGGCTAGAATGAGAGCAGGATATGTAAGGATCTTAGGGGTAAATTCTGAGCAATGAATGACAATGGGTTGTGAACTGGATGAGGAGGCTTCAAATATTGATGAGACAGTAGCATAGGTAGTAGGAGTTTTCTCCTTCCAGACTCTCCTGAAAATTAATTTCTCTAGGTCAAATACAGATGGGGTTTTCATGTTGAGCTATATCTGAGCAAGTGTGAGTCTTTCTAAAATCCAGGATAATAAATGATAATGGGGTTTGTGGAATCGGAAAGGGGATGAGGATGCAATCAGAATGACTTTGCTCACCTACACAAAGAGTACTTAACTTGTCATATCCCAGGGGAAAAATCCTTCAATACGTTCCCCGGAAATGGTGCCAGAAGATGTTGTCACTTCCAGAGACAGCCTCATATTGCTTACAAGACTAGTTCCTAGACACATCTATATTTTGTGTGTCTCATATGATTCTCGAGAAACTAGAGACATCATATATATATATATTCACAATATATAATAAGGAGCTTGGGTTGGTTCATTCATCTAAAGGCGTAAGCCATGCATTTATGGTACTTCTTCACATATATGACTCACAGAAATATATGATAAACTAGTGGAGGTCGAGTAGTTCAAGGGCCTACAGCTTAATAAGATTTGGCAGAGCAATGAGAGAGGATAAGGATATAGAGTAACTAATCACATAGAGCTTGAAGCGTCGGGAATTCTATAATTATCACATAGAGCTTGAAGCCTCCAGAATTCTACACTTTTGAGCTAAAGGTAGACATAATGGATGAAAGAGAATGGGAGCGATGATTCATGGAGCACAATTTTAAAGATACAATATCAGACATCCATACAAGCACATGCATTAAAGAATGAATACAAATGAATCTGTAAGAACATATGAAGCCTTTCTAGCAACTAAAATTACATGAATTCAGAGAGGAAACATGAACATAATTGAATTTAACAAAAGGATAACATATTGTAGTACTCGAAGGAGGAATCACCACCATTTTCTTAATATTCTGAAAGATGCATATCATAAAATCATACAGTCTTGAAAATAACATGTAATTCTTTCTTTAGAATTATGAACATTTGTCAAGTGTTGCTTCCCCCTCTTTATCTAGAGAGGGGAGCATTGAATAGTGATTACAAAAAATATCTTAGTCGAGCCTCAATTGTCAAATCGTCTAGTTGTCTCACCCCGGGATGGCTCTGTGACCCAAAAATGACTACAAAAATTAATTTCTTCAATAAATGGCGACACATCACAAGAAAACAAAATAAGTCAATCAATCAGATGAAAATGCCAACAAAATATCTCCATGCCCATCCATGTGATTGCCTTTGCTTCAAGTTGTTTCTTGCCCACAGTCTGGTCACCTGTGTCACTCAACTGGTTCCCATCGCTTCTGTCTTTACTGCTAGGATCATTACTGCTAGGATCATTCATTCTTCAAAACTAGGAGTGGTCAACTATCAGTTTAATTCCATAGTATAGAAGCAGAGGTTTCCTGGGTGGTACTTCATCTTCCCTCTTCGTGGAGCACCATGCTGAATCATTAAGTTCTCCTGACCTTCCATGTCTTCATTTTCTTTGTATTCATCGACCATGGTTTTGTGTGACAAGGGGGCCTTTCTAGGTCAACCCATGTCAATTTTGAATGTTGCACCTCCTTTCTTAAATTCCTCAGTTGCTAACCCATCACACCTTTAAAGCTTTGCAGTAATTTATCGCAAATCCATCGCATTAGGGTTTTCCATTAAAGGTCCTTACGGGACAGGAGTTCCTCCCCTTGACAATTGTGATCGCCAATATGCGGTATTGGACCCATCCAAGATATTGCAATCAATCATCACCTAGTATTACCTCTATTTTCCCTATTTGGTGGCCATGTTGTTGGATATATGCCGAAAAATATCCTCGCCAACCCACTGAGTGGAAGTGAAATAGATGTGTTAATGCTTATTGACCTAGGCCATTGATCTGGGATATCACAATCAAACTATAGGAGAGGGCCCTTTTACCACATTTCATAGTGCTCACTGATTGTCTAGACATGAAACTTCAATAAGGCATGATACATAAAATATCTCATCCGGGAGGATTCTCGCACATCACAATCGCACGCTGGAAGGGACTTCAGCAGAGGAGGGACTTTGACTTGCACGATCCCCAATTGCGATATCGCAATCGAGGGGGAGAATTATCACAATCAGTGAGAAGGAGTGGTGACGGGAGGATATGGAAATCGACGGGGAAACATTGCGATATGCGATATCGGAAAAGGAGGGATTTCATCGCAATCGGCAAGAAGGAGTGATGATGAGTGGATATGTAAATCGGCAGGGAAACATTGTGATATGTGATATTGGCGGAGGAGGGATTTTGACGTGTGTGATCCATGATTGTGATATCGCAATCAAGGGGGGAATTATCGCAATCAGTGAGGAGTGGTGACGGGCGGATATGTATCACAAAAAGGGAAGGGGCCGATAGCGATTATGGCTTATGGCTCTAACACTTAAAAAGGGTTCCAGCATGATTTCTGAATGTTTTAAAACATTTCAAAGGGGAATGAGAAACATGGCTAGAGTTGCATATACAAAGGGATTTAGAGAATATGGAAATTTCTCCAAAATGATTTAAGTTGGACCTTTTCTTCCTCCTTTAATCTCCAATTTGCAAAGCACATAAACCTCCTCTCTATTCTTTTGCCCTCTTCGTACAACTAGAACTCTCTTTTCGGAAGGTGAAAACATGGAGGATTATCTATTTGTGAGACTACAACCATATAAATAGATGTCCCTCAAGCAGGAAAAGAAGGAAAACAAATTAACTCCAAGATAGTATGGCCCCTATAAGGTGTTGTAGAGGATTGGAAGTATGGCTTACAAATTGGAGTTCCATCCATCTTCACATGTACTTCTAGTCTTCCATGTTTCTTGCTTCTACCTAAGATTAATGAAGAAGGGAAAATAGTACTAGAACTAGAAACAATTTTGGAAACAAGGACTAAGTAGCTGAGAAATCGAGCAATTACTGAGTACCTCATCAAAAGGAAGAAGTGACATGGGAAGATGAGTGTTTCATGCATAAACACCCACAAATAGTCAAATGCCGAGGACAACACTTCATTGAAGGGGAGGGGCATGTTAAGCCCTATAAGCCCCATGTTTACCCAAAATCCCCTTATCAAGCCCTAGATATTGATTTATTACATTGCTAGAACCCCTCATGGTCCCATCTTATTATAATTGTATCTTTTGTCTCCCATATATATACTATGGAGACCTGGTCATAGGATCATGAAATATTGTCTTATTCATTGTATTTATTGTATAAGGATTTTTCCTCCTCGAAGTGGACTGTAATTATTGGTTTCTTATCATTATTAAGGCACAAGGATCATAACATTGGAGTGTTGAGAGTAGCTTCTGGGATTTTTATCCTTGGTAACTTTCTGTTATACTTCATTTTATAGTCTAGTTGTGAATGGTAGATGCTTTGACTTGAGAATTGAAGGAATTGTCTGGGAAATTCATATAGAGGTTGGTATTGAGCCCATTTTTTTCCATAGCTTAGTCTTGGCTTCATGTGGGCCAAGTGGAGTGAGGGACTTTTCTGCTCAATTGCACACATAAAACACTTCATGGTTTGTACAAATTTTGGGTGAGAAAACTTTATGTTGATCTTTTAAGCCAATTACTAGCATCGGTTATGAATTCTACCATGCTCACTCTTTTTTTTTCCATGGGAATGTTGTTGCAATTGGGTCTTCGATTTTCTTCGAGAGACTCCAATATAGTTATGGAATCCTCGAGTCATAGTGTTTGGATCTTTTCCAGCTTGGTTTGCAAAAGAGAAATATTGTTGTATGAAGAAGGGATACATCTTTGGTTTGCGAGTAAATTGGTGTTCAGGCCAACAAAGGAGCAAAATGTCTTATTGGGTTCCAATAATCATTACCCTCTATGTTAATTTGGCATGTGAATATTGTTTTCGCTCAAACAGGCAGTGTCAATTTCACAAGGTCTGTGCTCAATTTTGGTTGACTAATCAGAATAGGGAAGGGCAAGAAGACCCTATGTTGGGCTCGTAGCCTAGCTTCCCTCTTGGAAAGGTGGTGGATCCCTTTCAAATATTAAGTATGTAGAGCAAGGCAATTTTTCTTCACGTAGATCTTTGGAGTAATGGGAGTGAAGTCAATGTGTTTCTTCATATTAAGAATACAAGAAGTTAATAGAGATAAAGTCCCACATTCAGGAAGACATCCTTACTTTGGAAAATCAATTTAATCAAATAGTTTCTATTATGAGCACATTCATGGACCTATTAATTGAACATCAAACCACTATGCAAAGAACCAAAGATGAAGCATCAAGTCTTCATCAACATGTTGAAAAATTACAACTCTTAGTTAATAAGATTCTTATGGAACACTCTACTTCTGACACATTCAATGCACAAGAGCTTCTAGATCTAAATGCTCCACTTCCTCACCAATTTAGGAGCTCAAGATCGAGGAATGACTTCCCTCCCCCTATCAATTAGTATGTCTTATAAAATTTTGAAAGTCTTTTGTGGCATATACTCTTATTGACATAATAGCTTAGCTATCATAGAAATTAGAAAATTTAATGAAGCAAACACTTATGGTTGTTATGCTTCTCATAAGATCAGTTGAATCATCCTTTTCTCAATGTACTTGTTGAGCTCATAAAGTAATTTTTAGTAATATAAAACTATTATCGTGGTTTAAAAAAAATAGTTTTTTTTTTTAATGTTTACAAAAATTATTCAAATAAAATTAAAATAAAAATGAATAAATGTAAGTAACAAAACAAAATAACAATATTTTTTAATTACAAATATATATGATGAAGAAGAAGGTTATTACCATTTAAAACTAGTCTCCAACCAATCAAACTTTAAAAAAGGAAATTATTTTATTTATTTTATTTTTTTGGATTAGAAGTGTTAAGATATTCATTTTTAAATTATCATAATTTTGATTAATTAAAAATAGAAAAAGTTAGTATTTTAATAAGTATTTTAAATTAAAATTTAACGTAAATATACATATATTTTAAGAAAAAAATCATTTTCATCTTAAACTTTCATAATGTTATAAAGATACAAATTTTTCCTTGTTCAAGATATTTAAGGAATTGTCCAATACCATATTTTATTATGGAGCTTATGACAATTTGTTTTGATTTTAGTAATATTAAGTCATGTTAATTTTCTTACTTACACTAGTTAAAACATATACATACTTTTGATATTATAGATGAGTGTTTATCGTCTCCTTTTAATATCTTAATTTCTTTTTATTCTTCATTGCTTCACAATTTCTCCCTAAATCTAATGATGTTAGAGTAATCTCTTCTTAATTTTTTTTAATCTTTTTATTCTTCATTGCTTCACAATTTCTCCCTAAATCTAGATCTAATGATGTTAGAGTAATCCCTTTCTAGATTTCCTTGATTTAATCAAAACTTGGTATCTTTATGCCATCCCACTTGAGTTATAGACGAGTTTGACTAGATTTTAAAACCACCTTAAGAAGCATCTTGACTTCCATATTTTATTCTTGCTACATTTAATATCTAATTATAGTCATGTTTTTAATGAGAAAAAAAATATCTCAAAAAAAATGATAAAATAAAATATTATTTTTAATTTTACAAAAATTTCTAATTTAATTTATCTCTTAAAATACAAATTTCACAAATCCAATATTATATTATATTATATTAATATTATATTATATATATATATATATATATAATATATATATATATAATATATATATATATATATATATAATATATATATATATTTAAAAAATAAATAAAATTAATTAATTAATTAATTATATATTTAATGAAAATATCCTAAATAAACTAAATCTAAAATAATCACATTGCCTCTCACATAGACTTGCCATGTTATAATAAACTCTAACTCTATATATATGAACATTCATAACTTGACTTTTCAAATGATTCTCGAACATGAATACCTCTAATACATGGCACTAATTTAATATATAGAAATAAAAATAGATTCAACCTCGTACCTTGAGTGTCCAAATTATTTTCGATATAAATACCTCTTAACTCATTACATAGTCCTCGCTCCCCCTTTCTCTAATATTCAACCAGCTAGTTATTTATTTTAAAATCTTAAACTAGGTAGGAATGAATTTAGAATTTCTAATGCATCGTGTGTATATATAAATTCATTTTAGTCTGATTTTTTGGAAGTTTTTTTGTTGGGTTTTTTTTAATTTATTTAAAATTTCGTAGGAATTTGTTGAAATCACAAATTTGATACGTAATAGGTAACTTTATGCAATCTAAATAGCCTAAAGATTTTTAAAAGTGTTTAAATCCATATATATAATCAAAAAACTAATTTAAAAAACACAAATCAAGATTTCACCTTAAATGTTTCTACCGCATCCAAAAATCCAAAATATATATATAAAATGCAATCTAAATAGCCTAAAAAATTTTAAAGTGTTAAATATATATAAAATCAAAAAACTACTTTAAAAAACACAAATCAAAATTTCACTTTAAATATTTCTACCACATCCAAAAATCCAATATATATATAAATGATTTGATTTAATACATATCCTTAATAATCTTGAAATAATATTCACATACCACAATAATATTCACATACCACTTATGTGAAATGCTTTCTTTGCAATGTTTTTATGATGATTTAGAACTCTAAGCATGACCATGAATTCTATAAAAATATACTTATAACCTATTAAGTCTTCAGTTTTCAATTCTAAACCATGATTTGGGGCTTGACCCATTCTTCATCTACAAACTTTGAAATGGTTATAAACCACTAACATCTCGAGACCCTGCTCTCGTGCAAAACCAATCTCCTAAACCACTTATAAATAATATATTTATTCTACACCCATGTAATAGATTGAAGTTTAATACATTATTTATATCTCTTAAAAATAATATGTTTAAATAATAATATATCTCCTAAAATAATATGTTTAAATAATAATAAAACATAGCACCCTCATTTTTCATCTTAATCAAATATCATTTTAATCTTAATGCCCATTATTTACACTCAAATTTTTAAATGAATCCATATATCACTCATTAGTGAGAATACTCCTGCAAAATATAGATTATAACTTATGCATATTGCATTACGCCTAATAACTACAATTAAAATTTAAAACTTAACTCAAAACAACTATCGATTTTTCATACTTTAACTATGGTTTTAGAGCCATCATTTTCTTTGGAATATTAAGTGTATCTCTTATAAGCAAGGTGTTCCTTAAAAACTATTCTTATGATCTCATCTTAAGTTATAAAGAAAAGGCATCGCACCTAAATATTAGACCTATATCTTATATTTATTAATATTAGACCTATACCTTATACCTTATATTTATTATTGTGTTGGATAATGTGTGATTAATAATTTATATTTATTTTATTTTATTTATTGTGTTAAAAAGGTGTATTTTATCATTAGTATAAAAGTAATGCATGATTTTGTTTTGTGTTTAATGTGGAGTTAACATATGATCTTTTAAAATAAAAAAACAAAAATTTTTTGAATTTATATAGCTAAAATAAAAATAAATATATATGTTTAGATATTTTTTAAAAAAATTATATTAATTTAGTATGAAAGAGAAATAGTAAAAATATTTCACTCATGGCAACAAAAAGATGTAGTAAAAATATGAATAATAATAGAATATTTTAATGCTCAAGAAGATAAAGTAATTGAATGTAAAAAAATCCAAATTCTTTGTAATAAGAGTAATCAAATATATGTAATTCATTCAATTTTTTAATATAAAATTAGTATGTCTCCCGGATTCGGGTGCTCCTTTGGTCAACAAGCCCTGTTGGGCCTCATAGGCCAACACTCAAGTTAAAAATGGATGAGGTGTTCGAGTGGCAGTCATGCACCACGTTCTCCCCCAAGTGAATTATGCTTTAGTTAATTCAAATTGCCTTGCTCATTCCCCCCAAATACTCCTCGTGTTTGGCCTTACATTACCTTTGATGCTTTAGTGAATATGTTAGGCTCAGTGTCGTTGTTTGATACTTCATTCCTTTCTATAGGGGATAGGCATTAACAATAATAGTAGGACCATTGCGCTCCCTACCACAAATCACAAAAGCTATCATCCTAGGTATATTGACTCTTGGCTAGGAGACATGATTAGAGAAAGAGGTAGAGCCAAATGGGGAGGTCATGGATGAGCCCATTCGCCCCACTCTCCTTGTCACGATGAAAATGTGGAATTGTTTGACCCAAACATCCTTATCCATTTATGTTGCTTGGTAGCTTCAATGGAGGCTAAGGAGCGTAGGCATTTAGGTGACAGTCACTAGGCAATTCGAAACTTGCTAGATCGCCACCTCTAGACCATGGAGGAAGCTAGAGGCAGAGCATAAAGAAGAACAATAGATGTTACTGCTTAATTCAACCAAACATGTCTAACATTTTTCAATGTATCCACAGCCATTATAATTGATTTCCCTCATGTTCCACTAACTCCGAAAACCACCAGCTCTATGGAAAGTTCAACAGATTTGAACTCCTCCCACCAATCTGACTCCCCTCCTTCCCCTACAACAAATGTGAAAGGAGAAGTTATTTCATTCCAAGGCTTCTCTCCTAGTCAAAAGCTTGAGTCAAAAGTTGACATTCAGATAAAGTCTCCAACCAACAATGCCTAGGTGGCCAAAGGAGAGCCCTCTCGGCATGAAACAAGTTCCTATGGTTGTGTCATCATTAAAGAATACAAAAAAGAAGTTACTCATGTCAACATTGGAGCAGGCGATGAAGGCCTCAACACAACTCAACAAGAACCAATCAGCTCCAAAGGCAAGCATGTAGCTTGACCAAGTCTTCTTTTAGGCTTTTCTAATACTACCTTTTCTCTCAATTGTTTATGTTGTTGAAGCTTTGATGGACACATCAATAAGCATCCTTTTTGTAGTGTTGCTACTCATTATTGTTAGTCCTATCTATGTTTTTTCTTGGGCCATATCTTCCAACCAGTGTTTTGACCTTACGAAAGGACCCTTTGGTTTCCCTTTCATGGGAAGATGGACCCTCCCTAATTCTTTATGGTTTGGTCTCGATACTTTGTTGACTTCTCCTCATTTGATCTCTAATCTTCTTAGCTACTCTCAGAATGTACAATATGTAAAATATTATTGGTAGTATAATGTCTCTTGCTTGCAAAAAATATATATATAATTACTATGTCACATTTAACAATAATAATAAAATTCAATGTGGACTATAAGTCTAATATTTCAATATGCAAAGTCTAGTAATATTGAGATGTAATTGAAAATGTATTAATAACAAAAAAATAATTGATGTAAATAATGTGCATAGCTAAAAAATTTCCTTATTAACTCAAATGTTTCAATCTCAACTTGTATATATTATATA
Source organism: Pinus taeda (assembly GCA_000404065.3). Lineage (NCBI taxonomy): Eukaryota > Viridiplantae > Streptophyta > Pinopsida > Pinales > Pinaceae > Pinus > Pinus taeda. The sequence goes on from APFE031198449.1 coordinate 118,491, forward strand.
TGGTTTAAAAAAAAAAAAAAAATCTTATGGTTTAAACATTTCAAGTAGTCTTACTCTACCCCTTTTCAAGTATTTTTTTTAGGTGATTTTGTCTAAACTCAGGGAAAATTTTAGGGGCTAATATTCACAGGTGAGTTAATATTCCATGCCTTTTCCAAAAAAAAGATTCGTCAATTTCCATTTTTCTAAAAATGAATTCGCCCAAATTTTATAGTATAAAATTAGCTTACCTTAAAAATCGCTAATATTATATATTTTCTAATCTAAAATAATTGGATATTTAAACATTTTTACAAAATTATCATCAAACATTTTAAAATTTGGATATTAGGGACTAGTAAGATTCGCCAAGGTTTCTAAACTTTAAGATAAACTTCCAGCCTTCAAATTTTCCTTGTCTAAAGTGTAGTAAAGATTTGTTAGAGTTGTAATTTGAATTGTCTGAGTGCCCAATGGGGTTTTGAAGTTCAAGAATATATTTATGCATTCAAAAATGTAATTTAAATATTACACACACACACACACATGGGATAAAATCTCTCAAAGTACAAAGGTGTTTTCAAATTTTGCACTTAAAAGAGGTTTGCAAGTTAAGAAACGTGATCCCTCTTGATGCTTGCTAGATCAATGGTTAAGATGGGTCTATACTAATTTTTAACGATATTCATCTCAATATCAAAATATTCAATTTTTCTTGTCCCTTCAGGCTATAGGAAATACTAGTCATAGTTTTCAACATGTTCATATTTTTGCCATGCAAGTTAACATGTCTCGGGAGAATTAAATCTATTATCTATCACTCAAGCTATTGTCGTTAGATAATTTGCACTGAATATCTCAAAAGGAATGAAGGTGCTTATTAGAAGTCTTATGGATCAGTTTATTTAAATCAATATTTTTTTTAATGATACAATCTATTTATTATACATGATAGTAAGAATAATAAGTAAATATATTAAATATTATTTATAAAATTTAAAATTATTTATTATTATTAATTTAAAGAAAATTATTATTTAAAAATTTGTTAGTGGTTCCCGATTGGGGATGATAGATCATTGGGCTTTGGGGAATGTGGAAGGGGTTTTCCACCCCATGAATCCTCTCAACACCTTGTAAGTCATTTCGTGGAAGTTGGGTTGCATGCAAGCCTGTGTGAAGCCCTAAGCCACTACAGGGTGACAATTAATGGTATTAATGCTAGTCATTTTTTTCATTGGTATTTTTTACCAGAGGAGCAGCTATTGGTATGTCTAACGACGTCCTATATATCAGAGTAAAATTAGAGGGAGGATTCTTGGTAGGTTATATGTTTGTGCATTGATGAGGAGAAATACGAGGGGAAGGCTCTTTATCCCAACCCAGTGGCAGAAGGGGGAATCTTGAGAAGAATTTTCCTTGAGATCCATAGAGAGAAAGAGTTCCAAAACAAGGGTAATTGGAAATTTAGAATTGAGTCGTGTAGTGGGATACTTTTCAAGGAAAAGACAGACTATAATATTGATGTAGGCTCTCTAGATTCAATCATGGAGTTATTGTGGGTTATCCACGCCAAGTATAAAGATTTATATTATTTATTCAATATATTCTAGTTAAACACATGTTTGTATTATTTAGTTTCGTTGTGTATGTCGGGGTCAAGTGACCTTCTCACAGTGTTCACTTTGGCTTTCCTTTCCTATATGCAGTGGGGAAGTTGGGAAGTCTCGTGGTTTATTGGAAGGCGGTGAAACATTACCATGGGCATTTGAGTGTTGCGAGTGTTCTAGATGCAGGTTGTGCATGGGTTTAGTGTTTTCAAGAAAGGGGGAAGCATGACTATACGGTTATTGTTGTGTTCCTGGAAACCCTAGAATTATGCACACTCCAAATCAAGTTTCCTTCAATGCCCTTGGGGAGGTTGGCGGGTGTAATCTTCATGGGGGTCGGGCTAGGTAGTGGTGAAGTGGTTGTTATATTACAAGTTTGGGTGGTTTTTGTGGTGACTTTCAGGGGCCTCCCTAGTTTTGTTGGGTTGTGTTATATTCTTTCCACGACTAGCTCACATAGTTAATCAAGGGATTAGAGGGGGGGCAGAGCCCCCCCTTCGTTGCGCCAATTGCATAGCGGGGGGGTCACAGGGGGTTTGAGGGGTGTAGGTAACCCCACTCTATGGGGTTTGGGGCAGCGCCCCAGAAAACTTTGGTTTGGGAACCTATGTTAGGTTGGGCAGACCCACCTATGGTTTTGTGCATGATTTTCGCACATGTTTTTGGACGTGATGGTTTTTGGTCCATGGTTTTAGACGCAATGGTTTTTCGGTCCATGGTATTGGATGCTTCGGCATGTATAAATATGTATTATAACATTGAAAGGAACATAATGAAAAATCAAGATGGTAGTCCCAGTTTTGGGATCCAGGGGAAAATATCTGCGTATATGTGTTTTATGTGTTATGCTCTCGCATTGTTTATTTTCTGTGTTTTAGAATCCGTATGCAGGTAATTTTTGTACGGGGTTAAAACCTACAAGTTAAAGACATTTGCATTAGGGGACGTGGAAGTTTGCAGCCCCAAGTGTGAAGAAAGGGCATCCTCGATAGTTTATTTAGACTAGTTGGTGCAACAAAGGCACTTCCTTTCTTGGACAAGAATCTAAGTGGTGGGCATTGAATATGCATATGCATCGAGGTTGGGTGCATCAAGGAATGGAGGAAAGGGGATTTAAAGTGCGATAGTAGCAAAGTGAGCAAGGTCATAGAGAAACTATGGACTTGACACTCTCTTAGTCTTTTTCCTCAACAATGAATTCTTTCTCATTGGAAGACAATGCTAGTATCATTCAACAGTGGAGTATTTCCTTGGATCAGCTCAATCGGGTCCAACAAGATTATCACAATGACACTTTAGATTTCATGAATCACATTTATTAAAACCTATGGGAGATGTATGATATACTTATTAGTCTATGGAGAGGGTAGTGATGCATTCAAGAGAAGCTTGACCATATGGAAACCAATATGGCTCACATGGAGGGGCATGTTCACTGTGAATTCCAACACTCGCCATCCCCTAGCTCGAGTCCAAATCATCCTGCCATGGTAAATTATAAAGATGTTTGATTATAGTTGGTTGTCTTTTGTTCTTATGGGTTTTTTTTGGCACTTTTTGTCTTTCAATTTATGTAAATATTTATCATTTTGGAAATTTGTCATGTATATGTGTAATGCATATATTAGCTAATAAATCTAGTAAGAATGAGGCCAATAAGGTTTTGAGAAACACTATGAAGGGATGTAATCTTTTGAATTAATAGAAAAAATTTGATTCAAAAAAATGTTGGTTGTTTATAAAAAGGTAGACTTTCAATTTTGTCAACTATTTTTAACTTTTGAATTGCCAACCTATTTCCTTCAACATCCAAAAAAGATGATTTTTTAACTAATAAGTATTAATCCAAAACCAAAAATTGGTTTTAACCTAAATAATATTTGCAAAAAAACTAATATCTCTCGTAATTATTATTGAAGTTATCTCCAACATAAAAATTATGTATTTTCTAATAACATTAAACTTTAATTCTATATATAATACCAAATACATCTTAAATGACAATTTAACATCTTACCTACTTGAAAAAGAAATTAATTAATATTATTCCCAAAAAAATACATCTAACCCTAACCTATATCCTAAAATTACTTAAATATATTGTCGATTTAAATTTGTGGGAAAATGTGTACCAAGAAGAAACTTTAAAAGAAAAACAAATTTACCATCCCTTCGTGTTGCAATTTTTCATTTTCATAAAATAAAGTTAGTTCGTTTTTTTATTCTTTTATAGTATTGCATTTATCAAATATAAAGAACGATGTGAAGTATAAGTTTTTGTTTTTTTCCAAATGTGAAATTTGGGAGAAAAAAAAAATTTAAGAAATTAAATCTCTTAATAATCAAGTAATTTGATATTTTGAAATAATGCAAATTAATTTAAAAAATAAAGGTTAATATATATATATATATATATTAATAACCTTTCAATAATTTCAAATTATGTTAATAATATGGGAAAAAATTTAATAATGTTATAGTTTCAATTTTATTAATAATAAAGAAAAAAAATTAAAATTTTATATAGTTGATTTGGGTTATCTTGTGTGGTTATGCAGAATGGTTTTATCTCTCTCATCTAAGTTCAATTGGCACATTTCTAGAAGGTCAAATCCTCCAAATTTGTGAAAAAGAGCGATGACATTCTAAAGGTGTATGTTCCTGCCTCTCAATGCAGAATGATGCCCCTAACGCTTGTACATTGGGGGCTTATTGACCATTTTGTGGGCTTATCACCCTCTCTGAGATCCTTGTGGGCATGTATCGATAAGAACTCGATACCCAAGATTAAAAATAAAGTTTCAACCTAATTTTGCGAATGAGGGTTTTACACCTTCCTATTTGAAGACAAAGAAAATCAGATCTCATATTTATGAATGACCCAAATTTCATGGGGGCCCAAAGGTTATATCTAGACTACTGGAGTCCAAATTTTAGTCCAAAATGTGATGTTCCAATAGGAATCTTGATATGGGTCATGATTCCCTTCTTCCCTCTACATTGGTTGAACATGGAAACTTTCACTAGTATAGAAATTCCCTTGCATATACGTCAATCGACTTGACCCACAAGAAGGATTACAAGCCTATGTCAGTATCTATGTGGAGGTGGACTTAGACAGGAGTTTACCGGCAACATTAAATCTAAACCTAGACAATTGGTCTCACATATAGGAAGTTGATTGTGATAAACTTCCATTTAAATGTAAGTTTTCCCATGAATATGGCCATTTCACACACAATTTCAAGAAGAGGGAAGAAGTGGAGGTGAATAATATTGATGATGGAGAACATTGTCGGAAACAGAAAAGGAGAAGAGGCCCAACAAGGATGAACAACCAAGGTCCTCCTGAAGAGACCATAGGGAATAAAGTAAAAGGCCCCATGTCTCCAAAAAAGCAAGGGCCAACACCTAGAGACGAAACCCTTGCTAGAAATAACAAGATATCCCTAGATCCAAAAATAGCCTCAATATTTTGAATTAGTTTCCAAAAGAAGGGGAAATTATAGCTATTGTTGTTATAATAGAGAAAGCCCCAAGCCTTGCTAGTCCCTCTTCTCTTGTAGTTCCAAAAGGGATGCATCCCCCATAGGAGGTCCCTATGGGGACTCAAGAGGAGTGCTTAGATTCAGAAGAAGAACAATTCCACTCCCCTAGGGACCTCAAATCCTAGGACATAGGGTTGCCAACAAGCTCGGCAGATGAAAAATCACGTGCAAACAAGGAAAATGAAATAGATCGTTCACAAAGAAAAGTAGGGAGGAAGACAAATCAACAGTTCCATAATGGAAAAAAAGAAGGAAATGGGACCCAAATGATAATCAATTCATCCAAAACGTTCACTAGATGTGTCAAGAAAAGTATCCCTGGCCTCAATTCTAGAGGTAAAAAATTGCACAGTAAATATTGAAATTATTCTCCTAGAATTGCATGGGCTTGGCTCTGATAAATGGAAGTCTGAAGTTAACTCTATAATAAATAGGGAAATGTCGACCATCCTCCTTATTGTCACTCACTGCATTTTGGGGTTCAGTTGGTCAAATTTGCCCAATAGAAGTGAAGTTTGAAGTCACCTTCCCAGGCCACAGAATATCTTAGAGCTAAATCAAACCCTCCCCATTGCATAGTTCCTGAAATTATCTTTCCAATGGTACATGGAAGTCCGAAAATGGACTTCTAGATCATAAGATATGACCTATTGAAGTTACCCTTGGAAAGCCCAAAGAATAAAGAAAAAGACCAAGTGTAAAGGAAAATCACATATCGGGGACCCGTGAGCTTATCACAATCACAAATTGGTTATCAAAAGAATCTAGCAGGCAGGAATCATCAGTGGTGTTAGGATATCATCTATCGACGTGATCTATGAGGTTCTAACTTATAAACCTCGCGGTGTGCGATTCAGTGATATAGTGTAACATTGTCGGGGGAGGCCGAAAAGGATTAACAAAGGAAATGCATGGAAAAACCAAGGTCGAGTCACCCCCTTCTCTCTTCTCCACATGATGGAATATGGTAAATCCTGCACCCCTGCATATCGAGCATCTTGCAGTCCAGCATCCCACATTCCCGCATCTCGCATTCCTGTTGACACCTAATCTTCATGATTGGGGGAATTTTATGTAAATAAATAAATTAGGAATGTGAACAGTCATCGGGAGATGAATTGAACAATCACTCCTATTGTATATAACAATGACCTACCTATGGAATAATATACGAATCAGTAGTTTGTTTTGTGGAGTTACTGCCTGGCCTAACATGGTATCAGATCCAGCTCCTTGTTTTAGCTATTATGCTCCTTGTAACTCCTTGTAACTCTCCTATCCTGGCCTCTGCCTCTACTTCTGCCTTATTCCCTTCTGTTCTGAAATAACCTGCCTCTGCCGCACTGCACATCTGTCCATACTGAGGCCTGATGGTGCCACTGCAGAGATACGCCACCAGCTCCTGGTATGCGTTGTTGAATGGTATGGTAATGTTGCCCATGCGTTTGAGTTTGTATTGCTTTAACGATTGAATGGTAACGTTGCCCATGCGTTTGAGTTTGAACTGAATTTGTATCTGCGTATATGCCTATGTGTTTGAGTTTCAACGCTGAGGAGTGGTATCAATCATTTGGTTTATTGAATAGTATCAATGTTCAATACACAGATTTTTTTGGACGGGCACTGAAATAGGTTTTGTCGCAGAAGCTTGAAGCGCTCTTGGTGCAACGAAAGGGGGTACCTGTATTGTATTAACGTTGTTTGGTATTAAACTGCCGTGTTGTTGTTTGACACAGCATTTTGAGTTTTGAATATTGAATGCGTTTTAACGTTGTTGAGTTTTATTGAATGTTGAATGGTTTTAACGCTGTCCAGTTTTCCTGTTTTAACGTTGTATATATTGCACTGTGTTGAACGGTATTAACATTGTCCCATTGAACTGTGCGGTTGAATGGTATTTGAAACATTGAATGGTATTTGAAACGCTGTGGCTTGAACGATGTTTGAGTATTAACGTTGTGGAATATTAACGCCATTGAATGGTATTGAACTGCGATATTAACGTTGTTGAATGGTCCAGTGTATATATGGTATTGAACTGTGGTTTTATTGAGTGATATACACCGCTTTTGTATATGGTATTAAATTGCATTTGGATCCGTTGAATGGTCCAGCAAATGGTCCAGCGTATATATATTGAATGGTTTCCATTTGAATCCATTGTTGACTTTATATGTGCGTGGAGCTCTTGTTTAAAAGAAAAAAAAGGAGGTGATATGGAAATATTATATGACTATTTTTATAAACTTTGGAGGTTGAGCTAGATATCCCTCTTATTGCTTTTCTCAAGGCATTTTATCCTAATTACTCCAATTATCTTGAGTCTTTGCAAGCAAATGGAAATCTCAAAGATATGACCTTTGACTCTCTTATGAAAAAGTTTGCTGAAAGAGAAAAAGCTTTTGGAAAGAAGACAGCCCCTGAGTCTTCTGAAGAGACTATATGCCTTGCTCATAAAGAAAAACATCCTGCTCAAGATTCTACAAGAGGAAGAGGTGGAAAAAGAGGAAGAGGAAGATATTTCAAAGGCAGGGGGGGCAGACATTCTCAAGGAGAAAAGGCAGATTTACACTGTATTCGCTGCAAAAGAAATGGATCACATGATGCATCCACATGCAAGCTACCATGGGACAAAATCGAGCAGAAAAGAAACCAACAAAAAGGTAAAATTGATGATACAGACAAAGGTAAAGCACCTGAATCTGCTCACTATGTTGAGGCACAATGTAACACTGGAGTAAATGAAGATTTGTTTAATGCTTCACTTGCTTCCTGGAAAAATGTTTGGTTGCTTGATTCAGGAGCAACCTGTCACATGATTCATAGAAAAGATTTTTTTGAAGATTTCACTAACAATGTTGATGGAGCAGTATACTTTGCAGATCAGTTAAAAATCAAGCCATCAGGGCTTGGCACGATCAGGCTTAAACTTCCTAGTCTTTCAGACTTTCTTCTGGATCATGGTCTATATCTCCCACAGCTTAAGAGAAACTTGCTATCCTTGGTCCACATCCACTAGCAAGGTAACTCCATTCATATGTTTGATGGCAAGCTTGAGGTAAGAAAAGCATCTAATCACTCACTTGTCATGAGGGGAATAGAAGAAGAAAGGCTTCTCAAACTGCAAGGAACATCTGCTCATGCACAACATTTCTCATACAATTATCATCATGAAGAAGGTGCACTTCCATCAAGTTTATTATGGCATGCTAGATTTGGACATTTGAACTATGACAGTCTCCGCTTATTGAAGAAAAATGGTGTTGTTGGTTTGCCTACAATTCCTAGAAAACATAAGCAATGTGATGCTTGCATTCTAGGAAAGCACAGCAAACAGTCTTTTCATGATTCACATTCAAGAGCACATAGGAAACATGAACTCATTCATTGAGATTTATGTGGTCCAATGCTTGTTTCTTCTGCAAATGGAAATAAATATATCATGGCGTTTATTGATGACTACACCAGAATGTGTTGGGTTTATTTATTGAAGAACAAATCTAATGCTTTTCAAACATTCAATAA
>APFE031198449.1:131436-143460 GCA_000404065.3 Pinus taeda
GCCAAGAACCCAAAGTTCCATGATCGAACAAAGCATATCAATACTAAATATCATTTGATTCGACATCATGTTGAGGCCAAAACAATCCATCTCCGTCATTGTTCCACAAATGAGCAATTGCAGACATCTTCACCAAAGCACTTGGTAGGGAAAGCTTGAACGATTCAGAATGATGCTTGGACTCACCAACATCCCTTCAGATTAAGGGGGGGAATGTTGACACCTAATCTTCATGATTAGGGGAATTTATGTAAATAAATAAATTAGGAATGTGAACAGTCATCGGGAGATGAACTGAACAATCACTCCTATTGTATATAACAATGACCTACCTATGGAATAATATACGAATCAGTTGTTTGTTTTTTGGAGTTACTGCCTGGCCTGACAATTCCCATATTCCCGTAGTCTTGCATCTCGCATTCCCGCATTCCTGTAGTCCTGTATCCCGCAATCTCACCAGATCATAGTCCCGATGTTCCGCAATACCACAATCCCACAGTCCTACAATTTCACAGTACCGCAATCCCGTAGTCTTGCGATATCGCAGTCCCACAGTACCGCGATCCCGTAGTCTCGCGATATCGCAGTCCCGCAGTACCGCGATCTCGCAGTCCTACAATACTGCAATCCTGCAGTCCTGCATCTCATAACATCATAGTAAATCCCGCGATATCGGCAATCGGCGGAGTAAAGGGGCTACCATTTTGAAAACCTTGTGATCTTGTTGATTTGTGATACAGTGTTAAATCGTCGAGGAGGGACCAATTCTATTCAACAAAGGAATTCACGAAAAAAACCAAGGCCAAGTAGGCCATTTTCTCTCTCCTCCAAGGGCCACATGGTGCAATATGGTTGGTCCTTATGGTTGACATGACAACTGATGTCATCAATGACATGGTAGTATGGAAATGACGTGTTAGTACGGAGGACACGTGGCATTCGAATTCGGCATTTTCAGGGGTCCTATAGGGGCATTTCCGGGTGACACGTGGTAGTGGTGACATCACCTCCCACAGATCGGCAATCAGCGATCACACAGCAAAGTCTTTCTTCTACCAAACTTCCTTCTAGGCTTGCGATTGTGATAAGCAGGGATCCTCCCAGATGTGATATATTATGTGATCTGGCCTATAAAGCTCTTACATCCAGGACAGTCGGCCAGCGCTGAGAAAGAGGGTAAAAGGTACCCCCTCTCTAGGGTTGTGATTGTGATATCTTTGGTGGGCCCAATCCCACATATCGGCGATCACAAGGGTAAAGGGGAACGCCACAGGAAAATCACTACAAATCATTTGGATGTGATATTCTTCGCAACAAAGGAAAAATGCCCGGGACAGGAGCTTGAAGGCCTTAGTGCCTGAGGACTCAACACTTGGTCACAACCCCTGGTCATATGAAGGAAATAGTGAAAAGGGGCTAAACCAAAGGGGGCTTATGGTACATATATGCTTGTTGTTCCATAATGTTTTTTTAAAAGGAAAAGTCTTGCTACCATAAAGCCTCAGAGCATGACACAGAGCTTTTAAAGGGGGATGGGTCAGAAGCTGGGGCATTGAAGGAAGTATGGCACAACATTGAAACCAATATGGGAGGCTCAATAAAGACATAATGGCTCGGCATGGAGCTCCACTCTAATACACAACAATGGACTGTCAAGACAGGCACTTACAGTCAATCCACTCCCTACTCCAAAGAATGAGTCATTCACGTAGTAAAAGCAGAGGCGATAGGGAACTAGCTGAACAGCCAGAAGGACGCATGGACAGAGACTCAACTTGACAAGAGGTTTTCACAAGAATAGTAAAGGGACACCTCATCCATCATCTTTATGGTTTCTTTCTCTTTCTCATTATTTTGTCGTTTCTTTATTTCCAAGAAGGGATCAAATCCCAATATTAATCTTTGGGCAAAAAATCCTTACACAAGGTCGAGACAACTAGTCTAGCAGACAGCTGGAGCTCTGGCTGAGATATTTTGTGATTGTAACTCAAGCTCTCCCCCTCTTCTTATAAATAGAGGGAAGCAACATTATATAAGGATTGACAGGTTTCGGAATTTCTCACCCAAGCCCTCTGAATTCTGAGAAGCCATTTTGGTCTTATTTTCTTATTCATGGGGGACTTCACTGATATCATGCTCAATGTATGGACTTTTTATTTGGACCCTTTGAGATAAATGGCATTTCCCTATTGATTCCAAGCATGATTAACATGTAGCATGTTCCTCTCAGTAATCTCATTTGATCTGTGTTTTTCTTCCTTGGAAATAGTAAAATGAATGCAGTTGGTTCCTCTTTAATTTATGGATTTATCTTAGCTTCTCATACAAGACAGTACCTATGCTTACCATCGACCTATATGTGTTATTCGTTAGAATTGCAATACCTGTAAAATTAAATATTTACTTGTGTATTTTATTAACCTGTAGGACTTGTATTACTCCATATATATGTTAGCTTTTGGCAGATAATGATACCCATGTCATGTTTGATTTGAAACCTTCTTTTTCACTCCTCTATTTCTATCATTTCACTGGAAAACCATGGTTTAGTATTCTGAGTTGTTTACAGCCCTATCCATCGAATTCCACTTTCTGCTTGAACATTACTGCTTAGGATTCTGTTGTTATAGCCCTATGCATCTACTCCCCTCCTTCCTTTCCTCCTCTCCACCATTCCTACAACTTCAGTTTTAAGCTATCTCATTTCCATGTGTCAGTCACCAGAGGAAGAAGTCATTTCTCTTTGATATTGCCCCAATATACCCCTAGTATTTGGATCCATGAGTTGGCTTGAATCTACCTCATTGAAGGCTTATTGAAACAAGCCCCTCCTATAACCTTTTTACGTGACAACTGGAGTGTTGCAAACCCCTCACATACAACCTTTCATGCACTCCTCTATTTGAGATGTCCTAGGAACGAGTCTACAATCAACCTAGATGTTGTCTCTAGGAGGCTTTCTATCTCTCCTGCAGCACTTGTGTTGCTGGTGCGATTTGAAGTGACAACACTCCTGCTCCAAGAGATGAAGTTGGGGGAATGAGAATCCCTCCAAAAGTTGTCAAAATTATGGATGAATTTTGAGCTTAGATTGATTAGATTATGTGAGGCTTCTTGGGGGCTCTATTTGATTTGGTCCAACTCTATTTTTAAGTTGATTGACTTTCATTCAATGCCTTATTGGTTGGTGAATCACTTGCTTCATATTCCATCAAACAAGGTGTGTAATGTTGTTAATGTATATGTGCTTGTTTAATATATAGAAAAGATCAATTGTTGGGCATCTCTCCTAGACATTACAGACTCTCCTTGGAGTCAAGATTATATTATGGTAAGGGATTTTAATACAACCCCCCATCCTTGGGAGAAAAAAGGAGGCTCCCCCATTCAATATTAGTTTCAAAAAAATTTAGACGATATGATTGCTTCACTAGATCTAATGTATATCAGTCTACCTACCAACAAATTTACATGGAATAATTGCATATCCACCCGGGGCATATTGCATATTGCCTAAATTTATTTTTAGTTTCCTATTATTTTTTATCTCAATACTTTTATGTCTTCTCTTATATTCTTCCCTATGTGAGTTCACATAATTGGCCAATTTCTCTTGAAGTATTACATACATCAAACTATGGGTCATTGCCCTTCTATTTCTATCCTATATAGATCCAAAAGAAAGACTTCTCAGATTTGGTAAAGGTAGCATGGAGAAAGTGGGAAATTGGTTCTCCAATTTCCATCTAGGAAAAAAAATATGAAGTTATCCATTAAGTAGAGGATAAAAACAAATAATGAAAATGAGGGGGGAAAATAAGCATGCATAAATAAAATCTAGAATAAGCCCAAAAGGAAAATAGAGAAAGGAGTTGTCACAAAGAAACTTCTACATTATAGGCAAGAAGAATTTGAGGTCTTCCATCATGCACTCATATTAGAAAAGGAAGAATGACATGTCATTTCTTGCAACTTAAAGATACTATCTAGAGATCTCAACACCAAGGTCTTCAATAACCATGCTAAGGCACGGGTTTGGAGGAATAATATTAAATTTGTTAGCATGGATGGATTGCAGATAGAGAACTTCAAGGGAAGCCAAAGGGTGGTTTTTTATTACTTCAATTGTTATACTCTTCCTAGCTTGTGCCCAATTTGGAGGCTATCTAGTATATGTTAGATAAAATCCCAAAATTGGTGTATGAAGACGACAATTTGGAACTATTGTGCAGCATTATAAAAGAGGAGATCCAAAAAATGATATTTTCTTTGAGCTCAGACAAAGCTCCAGGTCCAGATGGGTTCTCATGCCACTTCTATCAAGCTTATTGGGATGTCAATAAGTTTGATCTGATTTGTCTAGTGGATTACATCTTTAAGAATGATTGTATATGAGGATAAAATAATTTCTCCCTCATTGTCTTGATTCCCAATGAAGTCAATCCATCCTCCTTTGCCAGGTATAAACCGATCTCTTTATGTAATGTTTCATATAAGATATTTTCTAAAATTTTAGCACAACACATTAAGCCTCTCCTTCCCAAGCTCATCTCTGAGAATCAATGAGGTTTTGTGGGATAGAAGCACATGATAGGTAGTATTTTCTTGGTCTAAGAAGTAATACATTCTAGTAGCATAAGGAAGTATAAAAAGTATGCCATCAAACATGATATGGAAAATGCATTCAATCATGCCAATCAAAACTTTTTATTAGAAGTGCTATCTCGACTTGGATTCAATGGGAAGTTTATAAAATGGGTGGAGGTTTGCATCTCCTCCTCTTGGATTTCCCCCTTCGTGAATGGCTACTCCTTGGGATTTTTTAAAGCCTCAAGAGGGCTTCGTCAAGGGTGCCCCTTGTCACCTTTCCTCTACATCTTGATGGCAGATTCATTAAGTAGACATTTTGAATATGAACAAAAGAATGGAAACCGTTTGGGTATAAGATATGTCTCAAGCATCAAGAGTATAAATCACTCCCAGTTTGTGGTGATACCCTCTTATTGGGAGGAGCCTCATTAATTATTTCATATCACATCAAGAAAGATCTAGATCAATATCTACTCGCTTGAGTTCTTACTAATCATAGAAAATATTAGATCTTTTTTTGGAATATTAGTCCACTTCTTCAAAAATAGATGGGTCTCCTTCTTAGGTTTCATCTTGTACTCTCTTGGAACGATTTCAGATATTTGGGTATTTTGATCTGTTTAAAATCTCATTCTTCCCTAGCCTGGTTAGGAATTATTGCAAAATTCAAGTCCAGGCTATAGTAGTGGGGAGCGATTTGGTTGAACTTATATGGGCGTCAAGTCCCTATTAAAGTGGTATTATCAACTTTTCCTCTTTACTAGTTCACATAGCTCCTAGTTCTAGTTGGGACTCTTTGCGAAGTAGCTAAAATTATGAGGATCTTTTTATGGGAGGTTGGTAAGCAGAGCCATAAAGAGTTTCATCTCTTCAAGTTAGATGTGGTAAAATCCCCAAAGTCTCATGGTGGCCTAAGGATCTGGGATCCCTCCCTTATGAATATTGCATTAGGTACCAAGTTGGTGTGGAGATACATTTCAGATCATTCTACTGGGAGGAAAGAAGTTCTATGGTGCAAATACTTAGAAAAAAAAAACTAAGATTTTAGCCTCAAATCTCCCCTAGCTCCAAAAGGAGGCTCATCCATCTGGAAGCTCTTTTATTCATCTATGTATATAATTAAAGAACATATTTCCAGATATCTAAGGAATGGGAAGTAAATAAATACATGGTCAGATAGTATCCTTAATAAGTAGGTTTTGGAAATTTATGAAGACCTAATCCCCTTGAGAGCTTGGTTGATCTCTGAAAAAAAATCATTTTATCAAATATTTCAAATTTGGATAGCTCTAGTTTTTGGATTTTCTAGGAATTGGGATGTGTTCTACACCATCTCTTGATTCAAGTTAACCTATTGATGTCAATGGTGGTTGGTTGCACCCCCAGGAATCAGGCCTCTATTGATCATTGGGTATGGGAGAACTCAAAATTCACGGTTTGGCAAGGCTACTTTATTTTATTGTTTCAAGTAGGACTTTCTCCAAAGTTTCATGTTTGGTCACAAGTTTGGAGTCCCAACTGTCCATAGAAACTCAACTCCTTTTGCTTGTTGTTAACACATGATAAAATCTTGGTAGCGGAGAATCTTTGAAAAATAGGGATGGCTGACTCCTCACACTATCCTTTATGCTTGAGACATGAAGAAATAGTTGCTCATCTATTTCTCAAGTATTCTTTTTTTGTGAAGTCTAGGAGTTCTCCCTTGCTCCTCTCTTCTCTAAAATGTGATGGCCTAGCCAACCCTTCTGCCTCTTCTCTTCTTGAGAGGATTTCTACCTTGGAAAATCCAAAGGAAAGAGCTCTTTCAAGCAAATTTGGTTGGCATTCCCAGAATTTGTCTATTGGAAGGTTTGGATAGCTCAAAATGACAACATTTTCAATGGGAAGTAGTATCACGCTCACTTTGTAACCTTAATAGATCAGATGTTATGTCTGAATATTGGAAGATTTTTCCTCTCCCTATTGATATGTTGGAAATACTTAGAGGGGGGGGTGTTTCTTTTCAATTGTTATTTTTATCAGTTAGATCACTTATATTTAGATTACAAAATCAACAATGATACAATGAATACTTTTACTAATTTCTTCTTTACTATAAATCAAGTACAATGTGTATAGGGCTCCAACCCTACATGAAGACACTGATATTCAATCTCCTAGGCTCAAACTTGTATTTTTCCAAGCACCGAATTGGACTTCCCAAGGTTCCAACCTTGTCAATTTGAGGTGCCAACCTCTAGGGCTCCAACCTGGTCTCTTGAGGACTCCTATCCTCTAGGGATCCAACCCTATCTTCCAAGGCACCAACCTTGTCTCTATGAGGCTCCAACCTCTAACTTTACTTCGTCAATATATATTTGGTTATACTTTATGGCTCCCAATGTCTTCTTCAATAAGCCTTGTCAATCTTTGCTTAGTTTTCACTTTAGTCTCTACGTCACGTCATCAATGAAAACCTTGTTCTCTTAGAAGGTGTCACCACTACTCTTCATAATACCCAAGCAATTTCTCCAAGTTACCTCATGATGACATCAATGATGCATCATGGTCTTCAATGTTATCTTAAAGACTACTTCACCAAAATGTCTTCAATAGTGTCTCCAAGGTCACATCATGAGGGCCTTTGATCAATGCATTATGAGGTCTTCACTAATGTCTCCAAGATACTATGACAGCCAGAATTTTGCAATAGGGTCTACACAATGAGATTTTCATAAGTTATTTAATGGACCTCAGTATTGCTGCTTCAAGGATGTTGTATCAATGTCACGGATTTCTCTTCCAAATTCCCACAAGATAGTCCAAAATGTTTTATCTAACCTGTCCAAGTAATGCTAAGGAATGTTTTCAAAATGGTTCCAAAACTCCTTCAAAGAGACCTTCCAAAGCACTTAAGATCTGAGCTTAATGAATTGCTTTAAAGTTTGTCTTAATAAGTCTTCAAGAAAAAAAAAGTTCCAAGGAAACTGCTTTGACAAGGACTTCAAACTTCTCCAAAATTCTGCACAAACTACTCCAGGTCTAAGATAAGACTTCAGAAACAATGCACCTTCAAGAGTATTTTAAGTACCTTCAACAAGCAGTTCAACAATGTCAAGATAACCTTCAAGTCTGCTTCAAACAATCCTCACAGAACCTTGTACAAATAATGGTTTCAAAATGCCTCCAATGTCTGTCAACACTTACGCTTCTAGAGATCATTAAACCAAGGCCAAAAATGTGCTTGCAAACAAAAACAAAAAGTTTCTTCAACCAAAATCTGCGATACTATGTCATTATTGGGTTGCAATATAAGTGCATAGATGCCTCCACAAGTCTGAATTCAAATGCTCCACGCGTCTTGACTTTAGGACTTGAAATCTACTCCAAATGGTGCCAAATATTCCAAATTCAAACTACCAAAGGTCAAGCCCAAGTATGATCACTGGTCCTTAACAGATCCGAGCTCCTTCTAGATGCTAAAACTCAAAGAATATTACAAGCCTACGTTCCTTTTTTGATGTTGCAGGTTTGAAATGGATGGCACAGAACCAAATTACAGTTACAGGTCTAAGTTTCATTGTTGTAGGATCGAGTTGCAGAGCTACAAGTCCGAATTATTCAAGGTAAGCTCTATAATGAGCTCCAGAAAATAGGTACAGCTACAAGATCGAGATTTTATGCCCAAACAAAATTATCCTTTTTTTCTCCTCAACCTAAACAACAGTCTCCTTGTTCTCGTTGGCCTTTTGTCTTCTTATGTTCTTTGTATCCCCGAATTCTTGCCCGAATTGCTGATCAAAATGAAGTGTTTGGATGTTTATTTATGGTGATTTAGTTTATAGTTGAAGGGACACATTTATTTGAAGTGAGGCCAACTTGTATGATTGAGTGTAGGTCAGCTCACCATCAAAAATATATTTTTTAACTTGAAAATTAAATATCTCACAAATTATTTGGAATTTCGAGGAAAGTAAGGGCTCATTGGCAAGAGGAAAAGTCCTCTTTAAGATATTCTAGATCCCATGTTGAAAGATTGCATCCAAGATGCCCAATTTTATTTTTCTTTGAAATTTTCCTCAAATTTTGTGCATAAAATGTTTGGAACAGTATAGCTTCTCCATTGTTTGGCTTCTTCATCATCATAAGATCATGCAGGAGTGCAGTATCCATGTCATCACGTATCCAACAATATCATTATATACCAATGCAATGATATGTTATAGTGCAACATCACTAGGAAAGTTCAAAAGTAGTCTTCCAACCATGTCATCAAGACCATTATCAAGTATGGACATTCAAGAGTATGACACCATCACATGTATGACTTCATCAAGTATAGTCCCCCACATCAAAGGCTTGTATATTGGCACTTAAGGTCTCGATCACCAATCAAGGCACATGATTGGCACTCAACAACATTGTAGTTAGTTCAAGGACTTCTTAGGGAAAGACCTCTTCATTAGTGGCTTGACATCTTCATTGATGGCATCCTTATCAAACAAGAGTTATGACATCATCATCTGGAACCATGCATCTCAAGAATATTTGTCATCTCGGCTAGTGCCATATTGAAATCAATGAAAACCTTGATTAAAATGATATGGAAAAATGTGGATTCCCAAGAAAAGGAATGGTTTAGTAACCTCCTTCCTGGTTTTCCAAGGAGCAAGAAAACAGACTCAATACATGCATAATGGTGGAAGTTAAGGGTAGATCGGAAGTTAAGGGTAGATCAAGATGAAATGAAGAAATGGAGGAAATCTCAAACATCCTTTTATTCAGTTTTGATGGTGCTTCAAAGCATAATATGGGGGTTGTAGGAGTGGAAGGGGTTATTCTCAACCATGATGGAAAAAATTAAATTGAGTACAATAGGGGGTTAGGCAATTGCATAAATAATGCAACAAAGGCATTTAGATTACTACAAGGACTCCTTTTGGCCAAAGAAGCAAACATCAAATATTTGGCCGTGTTGAGATATTCGCAACTATTTATCCATCACCTTGTTCATGGATCTTTGCCTAAGGATTGCATGTTGTGAAGCATTATTGACCGAATTAGGAATTTGAAACTAGCATTATCTAATATTAGCTTTTTTAATGTCTTGAGAATGAACAATTATGTTGTAAATGATTTTGTCAATAAAGGTGTAAACTTGGGATGCAGGAGTCCTAATGAGAAATTACATGCTTTCCCTCGCAACTATTCTTTAACAATGGGTTTGATATGTAGTGTAAAATTTGTTTCTATTTACAGGTCTTTAGGAGAATTTACACTTTTAAAGACTTTATGTCCTTTATGATAGTAAAACGACTAATAATTGTTAAGAATAAAGATCGTTATGAGGTTAAATGTATAGCTAGCCTTGAAGGATTTTCATTGTACTCGCTTATTGCACAAGTTGCGATCCAAACACAAATTTTGATTTAATACAATATTCTCATCACAATTCAAAATATATATATTCATGTAAAATTCATATAAATTTATTGTTTAATTTAAAATTCTATATATTAGTTTTAATCAATAATAATTTTTTTAATTAATATAAATTTTATTTTAATATAATATTTTTATTTAAATCTATTTTATTTATATTTAATTTAAATTATTTTTGTTTCCAAAGAAATAGGCATGATTTTAGTTTTTATTAAAAAGGACTTTTGAGATCCAAGTTTAAGGTCCTTTCAAAGTGACCAATTTTTCCCTTGATATGGCTTTGCAGATGAGCATTACCGACTTTAATCTGAACCCTCAAGTGATTACCGCATGAAACAAAAATTGCAATCCCCTTCAAACTAAGAAATTTCGAAAACACTCCTAAAATCAAAATGCACCTACATTCCATTTTCCACTTTTTTATTTAATTTTGACTAACTTATATGTTTTTTCTTAGTGAAATATTTTTCTTTTCATCCCCACTTTCTTTCAATCCGGATTTTTTGCTACACTCGATGGATCACCCTTTGATGAATGAGCCTTGTTGTCATCAATTTCTTCCTTATCTACCTGATCTACCCATGAAGTTGCTTTTCTGGCCTTTTGCTTAGAGATTCAAAGGGGGATCTAACATTCACTAGGGTTTGTTACGCTCCCATTGTCCCTAAATTTGGAGGGTCCTTGTGCACTTCTTTCTTATTGGCTTTTGTTTGCTTTGGAGAATCTTCTTTAACAATAACTTCTTCTTGTTTCCCCTTTGCTTCTTTCTTGAGTCTCTTCTTCTTTATATACATTGTAATGTTTGGTCTAAGCCCATTCCCACCATATGGGCCTCTGGTAATTTTTCTAGATTGTGTTATTCTACAAATGCTTTGGTCAATTTTTTATTACATGCTCTGTTTCATAGCACACTCTATATCGAAATGATACATTTTCGTAATCAATATTTTGAGCCCACCACATAGTCTGGAGTCATTAGATTAACTTTAACGAGAAAACCCTTATTTAAATTCATCTCAACACGTATTCGAGCATAAGTGGTTTTATAATAAAAAATTGCTTTTGGGTTACAGCAAATGCATTACCAATGGAAGATAATGTTGGAAGGTTCCAAAAATGCAGGGGAAGGTTCGGAAGCCTTACCCAAATAGGAGCTATGGAGATTAATGTCATTATCGAATCAAAGGTGGGAGACAAGGGCTACATAAAAAGGCTAACGCTATCCCAAAACTAAAGCTAGATTCACAAATATTCTGATTATCCTCAATATTATCAAAAACTACAACAACAAAAAAACCCGAGCCAAAAGGTAAACATTCAAATAATCTGTCAATAAGGGTTTCCACATTTCAAAGATCCATTTGTGGAGATTGGACAATCATAACTAGAACCCAATAAATTTGCATACTAAATCTTATATTGAAAAAAAAAAAATCAACACTAAAACACCATTTTTCACAATAATATTAAAATTGAAACTTCTTAAAAAACCAATGAAACATATCTGAATTTTAATATAATACTATATAAAATTGTGACTTTAGCTGCTACTACTATTACTATTACTTTCATAGAAATAAATTTCTTCCCTAAATAACTAAAATTCATCATAAATCAAAACTTTGTAAAAAACTCTAGCAAAAGCCCTTCCCCACTCATCTCTACTTGGTAATTTTAAAATTATTAATTATTTATTTTTTTCACTACTATAATTTTATTACACATCTTTATATAAGTCAGCGCTTTGGCACATATTTATTTTACATGGCCATGCCATGAAAAGCTTTGAAGAGATTACAACATGACACAAGAGACAAGCAAAATTAAAATCAATAAAAACTTTGAAACCAAGTTCAACCCCACTATCCCCACGAAGCAAAAGAAAAGGCACTATCATGAAAAAAGTATGACTATAATTGGTTTGATAAAGAGTTCACATCAAGAAGGTGCGTGGGTGAAGTGGTTGGTGGAAGGTAGGGGAAATATCATTTTTTTATTATTAAATATATA
>APFE031198450.1:0-13952 GCA_000404065.3 Pinus taeda
CTTTCCCTTGTGCCTACTAAACCATCTGTGGAGCCTTCATCCTCCCATCCGTAGCTCGATCTGCCGTCGCCGCTTTTCTGTACGCAAGCCTGCAGAAGATTTCAATTTTTCCTTTTCTATTACGAGTAAGTGAAGTTTAAATGCTAACATAGTTAGAACGTTTTTTAGATTTGCTTATATTTTTTATGAGAGGCGCGTTTAATATCTCCAGTGTTAGTTTTTTAGATATAGTTTTGACATTTAAAAAGTTTAGCTTTGTTTTAATGTTTTATTATTATTTTAAAATATATATTATATATATAATATAATAATATAATATATATATAGGTTTAGTTTTAATATGCCTAGTTCGATTGTAGTAAGATTATTAATTTTGTTTAAACTTTAGATTTCTTTCATTTTTAAACTTTAAGATTTAGATTCTTTAATGTTTGTTTAAATTTAGATTTTAATATAATATAAACAAAATAAAATTAAAAATATCATAAAATAAAAATTAAAAAAATCAAAAGAATAAAAAAAGAATGAAGAACTTATTAAGAAAAAGAAAAATGTAATGGTTTTGTTTATTTTCTGAGTTGGCAGTCTTTTAAGTTAGTTTTAATTTAGAATTTTTATTTTTTATTTTTGTATGTGTATGATAAGGAGAGTGGTTTCCTTTTTTTTTTCACTTTTTTAAATTTAGATTAGTTTTAAGATTTATTTTTAATTTAGACATAGTTCAGCTTGAGGGTTTAGATTTTCTTTGAAGTTTAGTTTTATTTCATAAAAAATAAAAAGTTTAAAAAGAGTCTTTTTTAAATAGATTTCAATTTAGATTATTTTCTAGTTTTAGATTTAATAAATTTTTACTTTAGTTTTATACTATAGATTTATTTGGCTTTTTGTTTGAATTTTGACTTTAATAATATTTAAAAAAATAAATAAATAAATAAAATAAACAAATAAAAAATTTCATCTTTAGACTTTTTATTTTGTCTTATAGTTTAGAATTTTCTTTAGATTTAAGTTTCATTTATTTAGATTTCAGTTGGCTTAGTCTTGTTTTATTTAAAAAATACAAAAAAAATAAAACTTGGAAATATCTTGCCAGATTTAGTCTCGGCTCAAGGATTTGTCATGTTTGCAATATATCTTTTCTGCTAAGGCTAAAATTTTGATGTGGGACTAATATTTATCATTTTCATGTGGTTAAATATGCTTAGAAGATCATTTAAAGATTAGCTATATGAATCTGATCTCTGGTTAGCATTTAAATTACGTGGTTATTTAAAGCGTTTAATCTTTCAAAATTTTAATTGTTGGAATATCATTAAGCCATTAAGCATTTTCTCACATTTGATAAAAGTTAATCTTTGTTTGAGTTGATTTGTGGTAAACGATTGTTAATGAGTTCATATTTCTGCAACATTCGATAAATAATCATTTAATCATTTATTTCGTAAAGCACTGGTCTATTAACTTAATAAAATCAATTTAGTGCTTGTTTCCTCGTGTCTCCCAACCCAACTGGCCCCTAGTTGGTCTTATCCCATAGGGTCTACCCCCCTTAGCCGCGGGAGACAGGCTTAAATGGAGAGATCGGGGATCAGGGTGACAGCCCCCAGTCTGAGGGTTATCGTGACAATCTGTGAGACAACAGGCCCTAAACGACTTCTTTTGGGAAATCTACCGCCAACGATTTTTCTCTCAAAAAATCACCTTTTCTGTCATATTCCTCAGAGATATCTTTCCGACGGGCTATCATGCGCATCAAACAGAGATAATATGACCAATTCGTGACCTCGAGAAGTTGGCTATCCAACTCACCCCAAAACGGGGCCCACAATTTGGCGTTTCATCTTCTATGGTTAGGTTTTGGGATGTGAAGGGTTTTCCATTATTTCTCAATAATAAATAGGCCCTGAAGCCTCATTGTAACACAGTTCATAATAGTTCAGAGGCATGTAGCGACCACATCTCTTCTTAGAGATAAGCTACCATCGCCCTAGTTGGTTTATTTCAATTTCTATTTGTAAGTATATTTCAGTGTTTTCCATTAATGAAATGAAGTATTATTTCTGCTGCATCTTTGTGTATATGGCTATCTTTGTATTTTGTTGCATTCCTGTTTAAATCTAGATTAGTGGTATCGGTCTGCTTTTTCTCGGTTTTTCTTTGCATGTCCCCAACGAGGTCAGGATATAAGGAGTTAGGGCTTAACTGGTCGAACCTTTCCAAGACCAGCCTCGCAAATCCCGACGACCTCCCATGGCGGATGAGAAGAAAGACGAGGGGGCAGGAGATCCTATCAAAATCTTGCTCAAAGAAGCACTCGAGCGGCAAAGAAACGCGATGATCGATAGCTTTGCGCAGATCCTTCAGCGGCTACCTAGAGGCGACGCATCGGCTTCCAACAGCTACTCTGGAAATGCCACACCCTTTAAGGTACAAGTTAATTTTGAAATCCCCATCTTCAAGGGTCAAATAGACACAGATGCCATAGATAAATGGTTAAATCTGCTAGATGGGTATTTTTCTGTTCATGAATTTCCACGTCGGGAGAAGTTTGTTTTCACTCTTCTCAAAGCAGCCCCCCACGTCAAGGACTGATGGGAAACCTACTGCGAGCAGAAGGATGAAAGTACAGGCTCACTATTTTTAGCCGCACCCACTTGGAATGACTTCCAGGATGCCGTCAAGGAGCAGTACTACCCTGTCAAAAGCTATGAGGACAAATACATCAAATGGACCACACTGCGGCAGGGACAAGACCAAGATGTGTTGGAGTTCACAAACATTTTTCATACCCTTCGCACACAGTTGGGTATCAAATATTTTGAGCTGCATCTAGTACTCAAATACTGCAGCTACCTACATAGATACATCCAGGAAGAGATGGAGTTCTTGAACATCTCCTCATTGGGAACGGTGTACGATATGCTGTCAAAATCGAGTAAAAGTTAAAACAGAAGAAGCGAGACTTTGGATTTGAAAATCCAAAGACCAAAGGAGAAAGGCAAGGCGAGGTGACCCAAGACAACCCGTCGAAGCCGCAAGAAGAGAAAAACACCATGAAGCCAAAGAAGGACACACGAAAGTTGTGTGAGTTCCACAAGAGTCCCACTCATAACACAAGTGAGTGTCAGACCAAGCAGTCCCTGGTGGCTGAGTTGAAGGCTTCCGAATCATATGAATGTTCTGACCTTGAGCCAAAACCTGACAAGGGGAATGGTAAAGGGAAGCAGATCATTGATGCGGATCCTAGCGCCACTGTTGCCACTGCCAAGATCTAGAAAAATGAGCCTGAAGACCCAGAGGAGGGGGAGCGCTTTTTCCACTCACAAATGTGGGTGAGGGGTTCACCGCTGCAATTCATTATTGACAGTGGGAACCAGAAGAACCTCATTTCAACAGATGTCGTGAAGCGGTTGGGCCTACCGACTACACCATACCCACAGCCATACAGTATCGGGTGGCTTCATGAAGGATGAGATCTCAAAGTTCGCCAGTAGTGCCGCCTTCCCTATATCATAAAGCCCTTCACAGACGAGGTATTATGTGATGTTACACCTCTGGATGTTTGTGATGTACTATTAGGCCAGCCATACTTGTGGAGGTGACATGCTGTGTATGAGTCAAGGCCTCATGCTTTCATTATTTCTTTGAGTAATTCATTATACCGGATACCAGAGGTAGCTCCACCTACCGCCACCTCTTTGATCACTGCTAAGAAAGGCAGCTAACTCATCTCCCAGACTAGGAAATTCATTTTTTTTCTAGTTCGCTCCCAAAGTAAGGGGAAGATCGTTGCTACATCCATGACCTTCGCAAAGGGTTGCTCCATGCAGCAGCAGCAACAAAGGGATACTGTCATGACAGAACATAGGAACAACGTCTCCTCACCCACAGGGGTACCACACAAGTTTTAGGTGGTTAAAATGTGATTTGCGAGACTCGATATCGCATATCAGTGGTTTGAGGCATTTCACCTTAAGTGATATTTGAGGCATGTGATGCGATGAGTATCTTTTAGTGCATGATTTCGCATCGCAATTCACAATCTTAGAATTCCATTTGTAGGAAGGCATCCATTACCTTTTTGTGATGCGACGCTCTTTATTGAGAAAGTGGATTTATTCGAACTTATCATAAAATTTAAGTCTTTTTAGATTTTTCGGGTATTCTCCTAAGTTTATGATAGTAAGTTTTATTCAAAAAGGGAATACAAGAACTAAATTTTTTTGAATAAGGATCCCCACTTATTTACTATTAGTAATAAAACTAAATAAGAAGGGGGGTTGTTGCTGGCCACAACAATTGGTGATTCACTTGGAAGAACCAATTATCTTTGCTTTTCTTTTGAATTTTCCAAACTTCCAAAACAGAAAATATTTCTAGAAAATCAAACTTTAGTATAGAAAGATAAAGTACATCATGCTTGCAATTGTCAATGATAGTTTGTTTCTTCTATGTTAACTTTGGTTATTTACTTCCTAGAGCTAGTCATTGTATCTACATCAATCACTACTTGGTTTATAAAGATTATAAACAAAGACTTCTCTGTAAATAAGTTTTAAATATGCTCATTTGTCGTAGGTAGAACCTCTGTTGCCAGCAGGCATTTATAGCCTCGACAGGGTTACCTATTACCGAGCAATGATCCTATATCCTACTTGGAGAAATAGATGATTTTCAAAGAGAAATCCATATCCACACTTATTGCTTTCATTTTCTTTTAATCCTTAAAGAACAATGCCTTGGTTTGGTAGCCAAATTATGATAATGCCACTCACTTGATTTATAACTTTGTTGAACAAGCTAGCTCATGATGAGACCCGTTGTCTTTTGATTGTTACAATCTCGAGTCGTTGCCCGGTTGTGGTATGCAGTTTTGGCAAAGTAAGCAAGCTATAATATCTATGATCATGATAATTCGGTTCGTGATGAGACCTCTTATTCTTTAAGTTTAAAGTGTATTGTTGGATTATTCCTTGAAGCTCGTAATTTCCTAAGTGGGGAGGAAGTCATTGTTTCCTTAAGAATAGCTTTGGACGATAATGGTAGAGTTTTAGGAAAGATATTTTCTACAAATAATCTTCGTTTTTTTATTGATACTTTTCATTTGACTGATGTAAAACAAATTCCCACTAAAGGTCGTTTTTTATCAAAATTTACAAGGTTGAAACTAGTATCATTTTCAGGCTTACAGCCTTTGACTATATCTTTCAATAATAACGACCAATTTTATAAAATGATTCTATTTATACAAGCGAAAAAACAAAATCTAAAAGAAATACTTGTCTTTTTCGTGAATTTCAAATGTAACCATTTACAACTGGTTTTATTATGAAAATAAGAAAAAACTAATTTATAAAAATAGAAGAATGATCTCCTATCGAAAGTAATTTTTTAGGGTCTGCCGGTTAACAAGTAAAGATTCTCTTTTTCCTGTTAAATCCTGTAACATAAAAGTAGATAGACCCATGATTTCTGCAATTTGGAAAGGGCCAAGCCACATTCGTTGAAATTTTGTATGTTTTCCCTTTTCCTCACGAGCCTTGTCCCATTTTAGAACTAGATCTCCAATCTGAAAGTCATTTTTGGATATCATGTTTGAATCAAAAGAAGATTTTACTAATGCTTGGTAAAGAGCATGAGTTATTTTGGCTTGTTCTCATTGTTCTTCTAGCTTAAGAATTTGCAGCTGCCTTAGTTGTAAGGAATAAGTTGGTGTTTCATCAATATATTGAACTGAAGCCAAAGAGGGAATCAATAGATGAGTTGGAAGGACAACTTCTTTACCATAAACTAAATTAAAGGGTGAAGTGCCAATAGAGGCTTTCTGCGTTATTCAACCTACCCATAGAGCATATATCAGAGATTTGTGCCAATTCTTATGAGTTTAATCAATGGTTCGCTTAATGATTCTGATTAAGCTTTTATTCGTTGATTCAACTAACCCGTTTCCCTGTGGGTAATAATTGGCAGAGTATTTAAGTTTAAAACCTCTTTTGAGTGCAAATTTAGTCATAGCATTGCCATAGAAATACGATGCATTATCAAACATTAAAGCAGAGGGAAAACCAACCCTGGTGATTATGAACTGATCTATGAAATCAATGATGTGTTCAGCATTAGCTGTCATGGGAGGAACCACTTCTACCCATTTGTAAAATAATCTATAGCCGTAAGGATATACCTATGCTGTTTAGAAGAGTGAGGAACAATCTCACCTATTATATCCAATCCCCATTGATCAAAAGGTTTCTCAATATTAACTGGTTGCATAGGCAATGATGGTTTGTTTTTTCTCCCAGCAACAGTTTGACATTTCCTTACATAGCTATGTGCATCTTTGAATAGTGTAGGCTAATAATAGCGTGTGTGCACGATTTTATGTGCAGTAGCATCTCCAGCATAATGTCCACCCGCTGGTCCATCGTGAAGTTCCTGCAATACCAATTCATCTTCAGATTTCTCTAGACATCTAAGGAGAACATAATAATAATTCATCCTAAAAATTTCATCGTTTATGAGCTGATATTGTTTAGCCTTCAACCTTAGGGCTCTTTTCTTTGTATAATCAAGGTTTGAAGGAGCATATCCATTCTTTAGATAAAATATGATATGATCGTATAATGATTCAACATCATTTAGGCTTACCTCATACGTTTGTATTTCTACAGATGGAGTTTCAGAAATAAGCAATGCTCTAGCCAACATTTTGCAAAAGCCTTAACCTTTTACAATATTTTCTGGTTTAATTTCAGCGTCATATTCTTGTAAGGCAGTAACCCAATTGGCTCTTTTCTCACCCACGTCTTTCTGTACCAAGAGATTTCTTACCGTTGGAAACGACACTATGATTTTTGTATGGGTTTTAAGGAGAAAGGGTCTGAAATGTTTGATCGCTTTGAAAACAACATAAGCTTGTTTCTCGACATCTGAATAATTTAATTCAGCCCCTTGTAGATTTGAACTGAAAAAGGCAATTGGGGCTTCCACCTTGTCTTGATTTGCTTGAGTGAGTATCACATCATATGTTCTATCAGAGGAAAATGTATATAGAATGAAAGGATCGAAAAAATTTGGAGTTGCTAAAGATGGAGCATTAACAATCGCTTGTTTAATCAGATTGAATGCTTCATATTCGTCTTGGCCCCATTTGAAGATTGAGTTATTTTTAATCATTGCTTGTAAGGGAGATACGATTCTTGATAAATTTGGAACAAATCGCTTTACAAAATTAATTTGGCCAAGGAAAGATTGCATAGATTTCTTATTGTGAGGCAAAAGTATTTTGGAAATCTCCTTGATTCTATCAGGATCAATATGGATTCCAGATTTTGACACTATAAATCCAAGAAGTTTTCCTTCACTTAATGAAAAAAAGGACTTTTTTGGGTTAAGTGAAATTCCATATCTTTGGCAGCGTTGGAAGATCTGTTTTAAATCCCTGAGATGATTGCCTCATTTTTTGAATATACAGTTATATCATCCAAGTCGATTACTATTGATTTGTTTATTAATCCCTTAAATGCGATTTCCATGGCCCTTTGAAAGGTTGCCCCAACGTTGATTAGACCGAAAGGCGTCTTTTGATATGCATAAGTACCCCATTTGGTTCTGAACGTGGTCTTTAATTGATCTTCGAGATGGAGAAAAACTTGGTTGTAGCCAGAGAAACCATCCAAAAAGGACATTAATTCTAATCCTGCAACTGCCTGTGATATTTGCTCCATAAGAGGCAAAGGAAAATTATCCTTTTGGTAGGCTTTGTTAAGATTTTGAAATTCAATGCAAATTCTAATGTCTCCGTTTTTCTTTCTAACGGGAACCATATTGGAAACCCATTTAGAATGTTGAACGGGAAAAATGATTTTGGCTTTCAATAAATTATTGAGCTCAAATTTGATCTAGTTTTCTAAATTAGGATGGATCTTTCTCAGCTTTTGCTGGACAGATTTTTCATCATTTATCATTGGGATAGTATGTTGGATGATAGAAGTGTTGTAAGTCTTAAGTTCATCATAGTTCGAGGCAAAGACACTTTTTTATTGTTTCAGGAGACGAACATATGCTAGTCTTTCTTCAGGGGCTAGGCCAAGACCTAGATTGATATTCTATGGCTTGGTATCATATCCTGGATTTACTAATTCATAGTTCAGAGTTGAACTTTGAAGTTTTGAATTGGTAGATATTTTGAATCGATCTTTCAAATCATATAGATATTCTAATTTGACTACTAACTTTGGCACAACATTATTAGTGTATCTTGTTGCAATTGTTTGTCATGTTGGTCCTCGTCTATTATCTGATTAGTGTAAGATCCTTCAGATGTGAGGAAGCTTACAATATCAGGATCATTGTTGAAAATTCTCCAATTGGTAATGTTATCAGGAATCGAGGGTCTAAAGATTGATTCGATTGAAAATCTATCGGGGCTATAGTATTCTGAGGGAATGAGATTGGAAGCTACATTTGCCAAGAGGTTAGCACTAGCATTCTGGAGTCTGGGAATTGATGAAATATTGAATGCTATGAAATGTTTAGTCAGACCTTGTACTAAATATTGATAATGCTTTAAATGACCTGATAGACAATGTATAGTATTTCGTACCTGTCTCATAACAATTTCAGAATCTCCAAAGACTTGTAGATATTTTATATCTAATCCGATTGCTTTGTATAATCCTTGGACTAAAGCCTTGTACTCTGTAGTATTATTGGTGCAATTGAACTTGAGTTTTCAAGTTAGCATAGTTTTGTTTCCCTCTGGATTGATTAATGCGCATCTTGCTCTTGCTCCCTCATTAGACTTAGAACCATCAAAAAATAACTTCCAAAATAAATATTTATTTACAGGACTATCTATGAAATTAATACATTTAGAACTATTTGTTTGAGAAAACATTTCTACTTGAGATAATACAAAATGTTCTAAGTAAGGTGAAGTATGAGCATTAAAATTTCCTAAGACAAAATCAATAGAATAGTTGCCAATTATATTGTTGCTGTATGCTATCGGTTCATTTTCTCCTTCCAATTTTGTTACTATGTATTTCTAATTTCTTTCTCGTTCAACCTTTATTTGATTTGGTTTACCATTGTAAGGGAGCCACATATGTGATCAATTGGTTGCAAAGTATCCATGAAGTTTTTCAAACCAATCTCTGTTAAGAATTAAGCCATAAAATTCGAGAATATCTGCAACTAAAATGTTGATAACTTGACATAGCTTTGGATTAGATGACGACCTTATGGTAACATGATTTAGTTCACCGATCACTTCAACTTGCGACCGATCCAACTGAACTAAGTGTACAACAGATTTTTGAGGTTGAACGTTCAACTTTGCACATATTTATTTAGGTAAGAGGTAACTGGTACTGCTTGCAATTCTTTCAAAAGAATCTTTTGTTGATGTTTTAACTTGCTCAACTCATAAAAAGTAATGTTATCCCTAGTCTTCTTCATGTCTTCTATAATATTATACTCCATCTCATCAAAAGCAGTCAACGTTTTAGATTGATTTGGTGAATCTGTTTGGACTGGGCTTGTTTGAGTAGCTTTAGGTGTTATCTTCTTTGCTGTGACTTTGTCCTTAGGCGTTGAGCTTGCACTCTTTGGCTTAGGAGTAGGTTGAGGAGGATTGAGTTGATTTCTACTTCTAGTACTAACCGGCGATGCCTCTTGATCCTCTTCATCTGGGAGGATGAAATCCCACATACTTTGTACTTCTACAACTTCTTCTTCATCAGTAAGCTCTTCGTTGAAAATTTCCTCTTCTTCTTCTTCTGATTCAGCATTTGTAATAGCATTGGGATGTTTTGATTCAGTTGAAGGATTTCTTTTGTAAGGCTTGTATGGTTTTTTAGAAGAAGTTTCTGCTACTTGTTTTTTTATATTAACCATTTCGTTAGACATGGTTTTCAAAAATTTCTGCAATCCTTCTAAATCGAATGGGTCTTTCAATTTTTCTTTTGGATCTTCCTTAAAAGTAAACTTCTTAGATTTTCATTCCTCAACGACATTTTTCTTTTCTAAGGCTATGATATGTTTCTCTATCACTATTGCTTCCTTCATATTGTCAGGCGCAAAAGTTGTTTTGTTAGCCCTATCGACGAAGATTGCTATGTTTGATGGTAGAGCCGATACGTAGCATTCACTTCGAACTTCTTCACTAGGCTTGGAAGCGGCAGGAATTTTGTTCAACAGTTTATTGAAACGTGATTTGAAATCTTTGATAGGTTATTTTCATTCAGCCCTAAGGTTAGACAGGTCGTTGATCAGTGTCGCAGTAGAGCTATCATCACCAAACTTAGTCAGGAAATGTTCTTGGAAAATATCCCAACTAGTGATAGATCTGGATGGTAATGAAAAATACCATGATCTGGTTGCTCCTTGCAAAGTGTAAGGAAAGAGCCGAGTAACAACGTCTTCATTAGTAACCCCATTGAGATTTATAGATAACATGAAGTTATTTTTGTGTTCTTCTACTAGAATTCCTATTTTAGGATTGCACTTAGGCAACCATTTTTCAGGATGTGCCGATATTTGACTCAAGGGAGTAGGCATTAAGACTACCCCTGGGTTATTCCATGGATATTGGGCCATCGTTGAACTACTAACAGAGGAAAGTATAGAAGATGATCCCTGCGATTGGGAAGATGAGGATATTACAATTCCAGATGATTGAGAAGGGGATGTGGAAGTCCTAGTGGACTAGTGGACAATAATCTTAAGTGGAGGGGTGGATGGTTGACTTCGCGGTGGAGAGGTTGAGATGGATGATGATGATGAAAGAGTCTCGCATTTAGACCCTTTGGGTGATTTCCCTGCTCTCTTCCTTGTAGGAAGAGGTAACTCAGTTGGTTCAATACCAAACTTTTCGCTCTTCAATCTTGTAAGAGGGTGAGCAAGGTTATATTGCGAAGTCACACTACCTTGAGATTTTTTAGATCTTTTGGGTGATATAGAAAATCGCTAAAGTTTATGGATCAACGATTCAACTTTAGGAGGTTCAATTGTAGATTTCTCTTAAATGTCGGGGTTTATGGCAATGGTTGTTGTTTTTTCGACTTCTTGCTCAAGATTTAAAAATTCTAAATGCGATGGAGAAGTCGGGGGAGATGGTGAGGGTGATTTACTCTCAAAATGGTATTTAGATTTAGACTTACTTGCAATTGACAGTTCGGGGCCCCCCTTCTAGCGTCGAATATGTTGAAGCCCCGAAAATTGGGTCTACAACAAGGGGGATACCCACCCAGTCCAGAACTTGGTTAGCAGCTCCTTTTCCGTTTGGTATAGTGGGTTCGACTGGGGATATGGGACCAGTTTCCCAATTTATGTGTGTGTGTGTTGAGAATTGATATTTCCTTTCTAATGATTTCTAAGTAAAATACTTTTATGCTAAATCTAATGTAATTGTAATCTAATGAACAGAAATATCTAATTCTAAAACTAACCTGGGATTTAATCTTTCAGTTATGCAATCTAAAATGATTTCAAATGGAAATTGGTAATAAAGAACATTCAATTGCTATGAGAAAAGAATTCAATAAAGATAAACCATTTCGTATAAAAAGTTAGATGAAACAGTTGTGGATAACATATCGCTTAATAAGTTACTCATATATTAAGCATAAATAAATAGCTATCACTGTACAGAAGTGCCAAATGATAACTCAAGAATTCAAGCATTCATATATAAATAACTGAATATGAATATCACCTTAACACATAAGCAAAAATAGTTAAGAGTTAAAAGTGCCATTTATAACTAGTTCTACTCATGAGCTTCAACAACAATGATCTATCTCTTCTTAATCCAACATCCACTAAGAGTAAAAAAGTGCAACATCAGTAGTAGATATTAAACACAGATATCAATAAACCTTGTTCCATCCATTCATCAAAACCTCCTCGGAGGGTGCAAAAGTGCATGTTCTGAGGACATGTTTTTGACAAATTTCAGGACCCTTCTCTAAATGCATGAGAAGGGTTTAATTACTACTAGCTAAATCTAAAAATAATTTATTACAAAAATGTAGGATACGATTTAAATCACCATCCTCATTTCAGGCAAAAATAAAGAAAAACTAAAACTAAAACTGAATCTAAAACTAAAACTGACAACTAACTATCTATGTATTTGTTCCTTATAGTTGCAAGCATTCAACATTTTCTTGAGGAGAGTTAGCTGGTCGACTTCTGACTTTCGTTGTCTTCCGAAAACAGAATCAGGAAGTGTTGGTGCCATCTTCTCGACAGAGTTAATGATACATTTGAGAGTCATGCACTGGCTATGTGGTTTTACCAAGTATGTATAGTAAGAATCCCAATTTAACTTGGTTAACCTTTTGATGGACTCTGCTCTTTCTTGAGCCTTCTATCTCCAACTTGTCTGTAGGTGCTATACATTTAGTAAATATTTACATATCACTTGAGAATATCCCTGATAAATACCATTGGTTTTAGAGTTCAAGTTCTGCTTTTTTCCTTTAGCACTTTTTCCTACAATTTCCGTGCTTACAGACAACTAAGTGATTAGAGGCTTTCCTTTTCGAGGGGTTTTTCTTTCGCGCATCAGGAACTACCTTTGTTTCTTGATCCGAGCTTCCCTGGTGTGATTTTCACCTCTTGCATGTTTTTTGTTAGAGGATATAAAGTTTAAATTTTGTGAAAATAATGACTCTATGATTTCTTGGTTCTGAGCTTTAAATTCTCTTTTTGTGATATCAGCATCATCCAGTACCCATTTGACCATGTCTGTGTATGGAAGAATTTTGGTCTTGCTGCTATCTAATGCAAGAACGAACATGATAGTTCTGTAATTGACACCTCAGAAGACCCATGTGAGCCTGCAATAGTTGTAACCTCCATTATCCTGAGATTTTCTTCCTCGAGTAGACTGTACATGCCTTCCCAAGTAGTAATATCGGCATCTTTGTTACAGGTGGTGTCTGTGTACAAGGTTGTCATCTCTTTATCTTCAGAATTCAAAGCTTTACCTTTCTTTGCCATAATATTCTGAACACTGCTATGTATACTTCTCTGCTCTTCGCTCCTACAGTTTACAAATGAGGCAATAGTAATGATAAGGAAAAGGTGACAGGAAAGCTTTAAATGCTGATAAAATATAAAATATATCACCCTACGTGAAATGGCTCTTCAATCAAATCAAAACCATACTTCATTAATGATTGCCAACTAACTCATTAATTAACATTAAAGTGCATAACTAGGCATCAATTTATGGAAAAATCTTTTTCGAACAACAAGCCTTGTACATCTGCGATAAGGTGATTTTGAGATTTGCTTCGCAATATCATAGATTGCAATATCGCTACTTCGTTGCATGTGGAAATCATCCATTAACATGTTTTCTATGAAATGTGATTTGTGAGACTCGCTATCGCATATCGGCGGTTTGACGCATCTTGGGCAATTTATTGTGCTTAAGTTGCTGCATTAAATATTGACCAGGAAACTCGTAAGCTTTTGATGATGCCAGCACTATATGTGCAGGAGTAGGCGACTAACTCTACGTCTAATTAAATTATCTACGGTTCAATATAATATGCAAGGGAAGAGACTCCTAACTTAGGAGATCCTGGTTGTTCTTCCCTACAGTATCATAGAGAAACCATAAAACTAGAAACTTGAAATGCAAACAAGGGAATGAACTTTAGTTGTTGTTTAGACTCAAAGAGAGAGAGACTAACTTAGTCTCTTGATTGTCCTCTCTTGTATTAATCTAGACTAGACTAAAATTCATCCATAAGCGTAAACTAAATAACTTGAAACATAAAAGCAAAAAAGATGAATTCCAATTACAAATCAAATAGAGAGAGAGAGTCTAACTTAGACTCTTGGTTATCCTCTCATGTACTAATAAGATTCTAACTTGAAACTCATTCATCAATCAAATCCTCAAACATCAAACATCTAAGCAATTAAATAAAATA